>JAPQRP010000030.1:915729-926151 GCA_037367295.1 Apogon hyalosoma | reverse complement strand
TATATATATGGAAGCAGTGGTGTGAACGCTATGGGCCAGTGCATTGCAAAACGTTGTGAAATGTTATGAATCTTGTGTCTGAATAAGGCTTTATAAATGACATTTCAAACGTGTGTGCTGTGTAATCTGTGAGCTCTAGATTGATGAAACAGTAAAACTCACCACTGAGGAGTTCAATCCAGCTCTGTACAGTCTCTGGTGGTTGGGTGTCCTTGATGTGTTTCAGGGCTTCATCCAGCAGCACATCACCTGTTGGAGCATCTGACTTACAAATAACCTACAGGAGAAAAACCTTTATCATTATCAGCTCTATTGGGTTTGGTTCTTTGCCTGTTATACCATTAGTCTTATTTATACAAACACAGGCTTCAGGCTACGACTGCACATCTTAAAAAAGTAAAATGAAATCGATGCAGTACATAAAATGACTATATTGCCAACATCAAGTTAAGTACAACTTGTCACATAATCAGCTTTTTGTTTTACCTCTGTTCCTCCTATGGCTCCACCTCACAGAAACATCTTCATTTAACATGGACTGAGCACCAGTGGATTTTACAGACTGGATGGTTTTCGACATTGTGGCATTGATGTTATTAATCTACCCATTTTATAGTGATTCATCCCCACTAAAAATGTTCACTTTGAACTTCCAAATGCTAGTGGAACAGGTTTTGGTGCAGCTGAAGTCATGACAAATGTTAAAATGACGGTGCAGCCTCTTTACTGCAGAGACAACACTGATTACAGATGATGAAAGCCAAAGTGAACTGGCTGCGGTAACATGGTGAGGCTACACACTTGTGTATAATACTTAGTTAATGGAATCCAAAATGTACTTGTCACAGGTCCTGTTATACTTTATGGTTCAATATGTCTCCTTTCTTTACAGTACAATTCATCAAAAACATAGCAGGTACTGAAGCTTGGTCCTACCTTGTTCTATTAAACGCTGCGGAGCCTGTCCGAGACAATTACTTACATGTTTAGTTTTATTATTTCAGAACATTTTTATATCAGTGTCGTGGGCCACACTTTCATTTAACTTTCATATATATTTTCAGATCAATTTAACTATATTTGCTTTCATTTAAAGATTTCATTTGATTTGCATTAATGTTTTGCCACGTCAGATGTTAACTTTTGAGAATTAAGGTGGAGAAATATTGGGGTCGTACCTTCCTGGTCAGCAGACCTTTTCTCCTCATGCCACATGCTTCCAGCTGAAGGCGTCCTCGCAGAGCTAGTTCGATCAACATGCATCCTCGCAGCCCTGATGAAATGCAGTCATTCCAAAACGAAGTGTAGCCCTACCATGCGGAAAGCACAAAAAAACTGATTTCTCACAAAGTTACGATGAAATTACAGTAAATGCTATATTGTACAGTATCTATCTGAATATCAACCCTCATACAACCTGCGCATTAACAGGGAACATAAGCTGAAATCAAATAGAGTAGTTGTAATGCCAGCCTGTTTTTCCAGCCACCTAAGTACACTGACAAGCTCCAGATGAATTTTAAACCAGCTTCCAAAAACCAAAAGGGTACTAACACATACATGCAAAATTGTCAACATTCCAGTATGTGTAGCTTGATGATAAATAGAGCTCTTGTGTCAACAGAAAGAGATTTTAAAACGATGTTGTTAGAATTACTTTCCTTTTGGCAATGCAACTACAATAGTTTAGTCTTGAATATTACAAACTTTGCAAGATGATATCCCAGTGGCAAAGTTGAGACACTGGACCAAATAAATGTGACTTGATATGGGTGTGTGGTTTTAAAAATACACCTCAATCAATTAAAAAGCTGTCAGACACACTTGGAACTAACCCATAATTGTCTGTCTCATCCAAGACAGAGGCCCCCCAGTCACAAAGGCAACAGGATGTGTCACAGGAGAAAGACTTATATTTTGAATTTTTTTTTTTTTTACATCTGATCCAAACACATTTTTGTTGATGAATACAAATGTACAAATATCAGTGTCATTCAATAGGTTACATTATGGTATGTAGCTCTGCAGCTCCTGACAATAAGAAGCAAAAGGAGGAACTACATTATAGTCCAAATGAAGGTGGATTTTTCACTCTTAAAATTATATTACCAATCTATAGGAAGTCTTTATGGAAGATCAGCCCAACATCTCATAACCAAGACGTGTTATAATGTCACAGGGCTTATTCCAGCCAAATTGGTTTACGGTGTTGTACCCTCCCAGGCAGCATGTCTACCGTTAAACCCTCACGTCCTTACACATTTAGTTTGAAACACTGACAAGCAGAGATGACTGACGACTACATGAGACAACGTTTCGACCTCTGCATATTCGCTGAAAAACGCCAGTCGCTCTGCCGTGCACCACTTATTATTGTTAGCTTCCTCATGCTAGTATGCTAGCATAGGCACGGGCTCCATCTGTTAGCAAACACAGCTAGCTAGGTTAGCTTACGTCAAGGTTCATCTTCGTTTAACGCATTCTCTAAGCAGTCTGCCCGCTAACCTCTCGGTCCTTTAGACCCAACAGCAGCACTTCTTCCATCAGGGTGAGGCGTGTTTCTTTGGAGTCCCCGGTGTCGTCGCTGTCCTTCTCGTCCGCCCGCCGGGACTCGTGGTCCTCCTCAGCCGACGGACGCTCCTTGTCGGCGGCGTTGCGCAAGGCTTCGGTCCGCCGCTGCACGAGGCCCGAGCTCCGCTGAGTCAAGGAAGTCATGTCCGCCTCTTTGCTAGTTAACTTAGCTAAACGACCAAAACAACACTCCTCGGACTCTAATGCCCGAGATATGTTCAGCTCGGACACCGGTTTAGCATACAGCAGTCGCCTTTGGGTGCTGTGTGTGCAGACTATAGCGGCCCGGACGCCGTTGTCATCCGGGGGGATGTGGATTCCGTCCGCCGCAGTTGGTCTAATATGGCGCCGCTCACTGTGGTTTTGACCGAATCCAGCAGGTAGAGGCCGGGACAACTTCAGCCAAACACCAGCCAAGTAACACGAAGGGTGTATTAACCCGTTTCACTTCACTGTATCTGTAAACAATCACACCTGCAACGTCACATCCAGGCTTTACCGTTGAATCTATTGAATGTTTCTATCGCACAAACCACATTCAACTTACTTAAAGTACTTGAAAATTCAAGAAGGTACTTTTGACACTTTTTAAAAAGTCAAACGTGAAATTGCATCAAACCATAAAACGCAGCAGGTTTAAAGTTAATTAATGAATGAATAAAAACTAGAGCTGCAGCTGTCAGTTATTTTTGCAGTCGATTATTTTCTTCAGTTCAGTGATTATTTTGAATAAGTGACAAGAAATAGTAAAAGTGTGAAAGGACAAACAACTGAAACAGCTGAAACAACAACCACAAAAAGTATAATATATATAAAACATTTATATAGAAATAACGAGCTGGGTTTTTCTTTCAGTGCAAATAAGCGGCTTGTTGCTGCAACTTTTTTTGGATTGTGGAGACCTCTTGTACATGAATGCTTCTGCTCAGTGTCTTCGAATGGTTAACAGCGTTTGCCATGTTTTTCTGTGGTTCATTATCTTATCTCCTTACTAATGGCTGATGGCAGAAGGATCAGCCATTGGTACATGTTTATATATAAAGCAATACTTGGCCTCCTGCCCCTCTACATTTACACAGTAATTGTGAAGAGAAATTTTGATCCTATTCTGTCTGTACAAAGGATCATTGGTTGCTTCCTGTTTGTTCAATGCACCTGGACAGAACTGGGAAGAAGGGCTTGTGTTTACGCTGCACTTTATGCATGGAATCAGCTGGAAACTAACTTTAAGTTAGTGAATTTCACTGAGTACTTTTAGGTCAAAACGAGTCAGACCATAACTCCATAACTTGATAATTTTTCATTATTAATATTATTATAGTCACACACACAATAGTGAGTGACACAGGTAGTGGTCAAATGGTGGTCAGTGAGAATTTGGTTACCAGAACTGAGCAAAATAAATCATTCTGCACACCTATAAACACTACTGTTTGTGGTCATATTTCATTATGGGTCAATTTAACATAGCATTTTTGGTTTGTGTGTTTAAAATTTTTATATATATGTGACCTCATTCAGACCCAGATGAAGACATTGTTAATACATGATTGTTTTTTTTTTTTTGCCTATAGCCTACACTCATATGATTATTTTTTTTTTCAATGTAAATCATTTTTCCTCTCAAAGAGAATCTGACAGGACTTACTTGCAGCATAGTATAGCAAACTATTAGATAGACAGACAGACACTTCATTCATCCCAGAGGTAAATTTACAGGTTCCAGCAGTATCCACAAACTTAAATAAAAAACTTAAAACATAATAGTAAAAACACTTTAAATTTCCACAAAGACTCAGTGCAAAGGAGACTGTTGTGTTTAGAGAGTCAGTGCAGAGGATGAGTCTGTGCAAATGATATAGTGCAATGTGAACAGTGTGTGTGTGTGTGAGTGTGTCTCGTACAGTCCAGGAAAATGAGGAGTGTTCGTATTAAGTCTGTTAATTCTATTTATATAAGTACAAGATTGCTTATTTTCTTTTATATTTCACTCTTGTGTTTTTTCTTTTCTTTCTACCTGTATACTGGTGTGCTGTATGCTGCTGCTGTCAACAGTGAAATTTCTCCATGGTGGGATCAATAAAGTCTTAACTTCACTACAACTATTACATGATTAAAAAATAATAATAATAAATTAATTTTAGCCAAAAAAAAGTGTCTCCATTTTGAATGTCTGGGATCGCCAGCAATTTGTGATGTTAAAATGGGGTCACGGGCCAAAAAAAGGTTGCGAAACCACTCTTTTACTGCGTGTGTTTTGGTGCTTTCGCCTGGAACCCTTCTCTCGTGACGACATCATACTGGGACTGATCACAGCCAATAATGAAAAGGACTTTCTGATAAACAACATTCTGATTCTTGCCAAATTCCATATACACGAATGCAAATATTTAAAAACAAAACCCAGATTTTATGTTTTTCACATTGAGTTTCTTCATTTTGTAAAAGCTCTGAATCTCTTAAAAAAAAAAGACAAATGCCTGCAAACTTTTTAATACGATTGCAAAATAAGACTTGCAAAAAAAGCCCGTGCCTGTTTAACTTTTTTTTTAATCTCTTTTATGCCTTTTGTACTTCTTCCTATTTTGATATGTCAAAGAATGTACGCCATGATAGTTTTGTAGATTAAACTTGATAAAAAAAAATAAATAAAAAAAAGTGTGTGTTGGTGCTTGGTCCTACGGGGCCACCGTAGTTGTGCCTTGGGGGCGGAGTTAAAACAGCCGCCGTAACAGTCTGGGCTTTAGGCTCCGCCCTCCGCCTGCACAGCCGCAGACAGCTCCGTTTAGCCTCATCAGTCCCAAACTATATCCACATCAACCGGGACAGACAAACGCGTCGCATTAATTAGTGCATTTAAAACAATCCGCCGTCTTTTTTTTTTTTTTTTTTTTTTTAATTATTATTGTTTTTTGTTTTTTTTTTCGACAGTGGAAATAAATGTGTTGAATGGAATCTGGACGAACGGAACCACTTTTTTCCTCCTCATCCGATCGTAAAAGCAGCTGGAGTTTATTCAGGCACGGATTTCATGCAAAAAGACGCCTCTTAAAGTTTTTAATTCGCCGCCACGAGGATGTTTGATAGCGTTCCCTTCTTTTCAACCCGCGAAAAAACGGCATATGTGCATGTTTTGAAATGGACTTCATCTGACAGAGGAGCAGAGGTACAGTAGAAACTGCATCAACTCTGGGCCAGTGTTGACAAAAGCACTGGGCTTGGATCTAATGTTACCGGAGCTTAAATCAAAGCTGTTCGTGATAAGAGTGGTGCTTTGACGGGGTCACAGGATTTAGAAGAACTACCCCCAAACCCACAGGAACAAAGCAAAGTTTACGCGAAAACAGCAGATTAGTGCTTTTTTTTTTTTTTTTTTTTTTTTTCATCCATAGTAGGAGTCTGGTTCGGTCCATTCAGCTTTAGAAACGACTTGTTTAATAGAAAAACAAACAAAAAAACCCCTCACTTCTCTGGATATTCCTCTGAAATATCGGGACTGTCTTATTTTAGTTTATTGTGTTGGAGGTTTAAGTCAAATAAGTTCCCATGCAGCAGATGGAAAATGCTTAACTGTTGAAGCAGAGGCTTAAAATGATTATATTAACAGGAAAATATGTCACAGCTACAAGGTTCGTTCAGGATAAACATAACAATGAAGTAAAGTTAGTGAATTACATATAAATCCATTGGATTGAGTCATTAGGAAAGGACAGCAGGGCTCTGGAGGCACTTCATTATTACAACAAACATGATTGGATGAAAGATGTCACGTGACAAGAGATATGTTTAAGCACAATACTGGTAATTTCTTTGAAAAATTAAGTAAAAATGAGATTGCAGCCCTGTTATTGATCGTACAATAAAATTGTTGTATCTATACGATGAATGTTGTTAGAACTAAGTATTGAAATAATAATTATTGTTATTTATTTATTTTATTAACCTTTATTTAACCAGAAAAAGTGACTGAGATTAAACATCTCTTTTGCAAGAGTGTCCTGGCCAAGACAGCAGCAGAAAGTAGACAGTTCAGCCATACGTCCACACAAAGAACACCCATAAAACATATAGTAAAACTTGGTTTTAAAACCATACATGAAACACAACCAATAATTTAAAAGGTACAAAAAGTTTCTAACAATGTTCCTTAAAAGCATCTCAAAGCAGCATCTACATCCAGATGTTTCCTTCTCCCATTCATTTAAAATGACTTTATATCTTTGATAATTATATTTATAGTGCTTTACATTTTTTGCCTTTTAGGTTTGTTTGATCATTGACTGTTTGTTGACATGCACATCAGTATCACAGATTCAACATTATTTTGGTATCAAGAAATCTGGATTACTCTGGTAATATCTGAGAAGCTATTCCATCTAAACCACTTTTCCCGATCACAGACAGTTGTGGGTGACTGTGCAGGTGCAAAATTATGTAACAGAATATAAACATGATGGCAGAAATGAAAGCAGCTCAATGACAGAGACAGATTTTGATTAGAAAATTAAATAAACTTAAGTTAACACAGATCACATGTAAAAAGTGTTGGAAAACTGAAAATTTGAAGTCCGACCAACAGGATGTTGGCTTCCTCCCAAAGAGGATGACAACAGATCAGGTCAACAGACGCGTGGAAAAGGCTATAGAAACATTACTATGTGGATTAATATCAAAACCAGTCATTATATTCCACCATGATGACCCTCTGCCATCAGTCGCAGCTGCCTGTCTTCATCTGTAAGTAGGTCAATGCAGAAGTATCTTATAGGTGTAATACCACTGACGAAAAAGGCCCAGGTCCCACACACTTATAGAGAACTTCTGTTGAAAAAGTCAGTGTTTTATGTTAATAATTCATTCTGGTCTCATCAGTTTTCTCTAGTCATGTTGTAGTCCATCTTTAATTTTTCTTCCATTAATAGGATAGCAGGGTAAATAGAGGGCTTTGGTGTCTACGACGTTAGGCTTTAATTGACACAAACTACTGGCAGAAACCAGTGGGTAACATAATGGTTCCTCCATCTAGTAACCATATACAGTATAGTTCTACCTGTAGATTTGTGAAGCGATCTGTTATTTGGTGTTTGTCGAAGCTAAGTTATTACATAATCAGTCAAACACTGATCTCAAATCAGCCTGAACAGGACATCTGACAGCTGTAGACATGATGTGTCCCAATATTTGTGCCCATATAGTTTATAAACATCTATATTTCCTTAAAGTTTAATGGGAGATTTTTCTTCCTCAGTGAGATGTGAAGAAAGTAAATGGTTAGTTGTGGTAGAAAATTATTATTTGCAGTCAGCGCATAGAAAATATTTTAGAAATTTAGAGATAGAACATTTCAAATCATAGTCATGAATAAAAAAAAATAATAATCATGTTCAGAGAAATGAAGTAAAAACCTTCTCTGAGGGATTTTGGAAGCAAAGATAACAATTAAAAACCAAACTAACTAATGAAATGATATTTATCACAATATCAAACTATATTCTGACTGTATTAGTTGATATTGTTTTGTATCCCAGACCCCTGTTAGAAAAGAAACACCTGAATTCAACGTGTCCCAATACTTTGTCCATATAGTGTATGACTTAGGGGCGAAGTCAAGGCAAGGTTAACAGCTGGTCCAAAAAACTGAATTACAATAATCTACACCAAACTTATATTTTTGGGTAGGTAATTATTTATATTTTCAGGAAAATGTATTTTGAAATGAGAAAAAAATGTGTGAAAAAAAACAAAAAGTGAGGAGTTTTCTGAGTGTGAATGTTTGGAAAGTGACAGTTTAGTGCCTCATTCTGGTTCATTTTATAAACTCTATAAATAAACTACATTTATTCCAAATGCATTGATATTTGACTATTATATTATTTATGTCATTTTCTAAACACAGTGTTTAAAATTAATAAATGCATATATTTATGCAAAATACATTTGAATATAATGTTAATATTATTTGTATGTTGTAAATATTGTTTAAAAAATTATATGATATTGATAATTGACATAAAAACTGTTTAATTTGATATTTACTTTTGTTGTCCATCTGTGACGCTGCTATTTTTTTAAACTCTTTCTATTTAGGTATGATCAGATTTTTGTTTTTTCCTCCAACCAATTACTGGGTTGTAAAATAGAGGGTTTAAGGTATAAACTGAATACATTTGAGGATGAAAATGTCAGAGGAACTTCACTTTGGACAACTTTGGAATTCTTGCAAAAAATGGACGTTAATTTTTTGTCCATCCGTGACGCAGTAGTTTTTGATATTTTTCATTTAAAAATATTTGAAACTAAATGTTGCCCTTTGAGTCTGTTTAAGAAGGCATTTAGACCTTTAAAGTTATGTGGAATATTGGTCTTAAACTTGTCTGGTTCAAAAGTTATGAATCAAAAAGCAGTGGGCGGTCCATCTGTGACGCCTCTGACCCCGCCCTTTGGTAAATATGTGTCAAACAGCTCCAGGCCAGAGTCAGTTCCCTCTGGACTACGTTTCGGATAAAAAGTGCCCAGGCAACTCACCACAGTGACTTTTACTACCTTAAAATTCTTAAAATAAATAAATAAATAAAAATACCACCATACATGGCAGCAGAAGGTGAAATCTAAAATCATTAACGTGTATCATGAAACGTCACCATACACTTAAAACATACGACTAAATTGTGACAGGTACGTGTTGTATTCTTGAGGTGTTTAGATCTTGAGTAAACGGATATGGAAGGTGTGGATCACTCCTGTTAGACCTACTGCATGTGCTTAAAGGAAGACGAAGCTCCGGCACATTCCGCTGTGCACCACGGGACATTTTTTTAGGGGGAAAACTGTGTAGTAATTGAGACAATGGGGGAATTTCCATAAATATATTTTATGCGCATCAAGCATTAGAAAAAGGTTTTGCTTTTGTGAAGATTTTTGCTTTTTTTCCAAGAAAAAAAAAAAAAATTAAAATAGAGTAAAAACACAGGCCTTTTTTTTTTTTTAATGGATTCATCAGCTGACTGAACAGCTGTTTGTACCGTCTTGGATAAAGTGTAACAACAGGTAGTGTGGACCGGTGGTGGTGACACTGAATTATTTCTCATTCTCGTCTTTAAAAAAAATGCATTACAGGGATTTTTAGATGAAAGCATTAACAGATGTTCTGCTTCTTTTACGCAGTTCATCAGTTTTATGACAAACTTACTTTCTTGTGGACATGTGATTCCAACCAGCTGGTTCTGTCTGCCTTTTCAATACGCTTGGGAAAAATATCCTGCTTGTGAGGAGAAACACATTTAGTAAATACTTGTGGTGATGCGAGAGTTAGGTCGGACATGGTGTTATCAGAAGGTAAATGTCATTGATGCCTTTAAACACTGATCTCCAGTGCATCTCCTTTAACTGTCACTTTTTCGCCCTCATTTTTGTCTCTTGTAGCGTTCATTTTTAATGGGCCTGAAGGGCTGTTTGTGCAAGTTTTTACAAGTCCAGCTGCAGCACAGGTATCATGTCTGAACAGATTTTGTGTTTCGCATTTACAGTGCTCAGCATAAATGAGTGCACCCCCTGTGAAAAGAAGTAAGATTTTAATCAATATCTCAAAGAACACAACAACAGTTTCAAAAATCTGGACCAAACTGAGGTTCATAGAACATTTCCCTTACTCAGAACATGATAGTAATAATGATAGTATAACTTAGGTGACAGCATCTACAGTTTTACTCCAATTAGTTGATGCACAAATACAGTCAGCTGTCTGTTGGACACCTGTTGGATGAATAACTGCACCCACCTGGGATTGAATTCCTGTTCATTATAATGTTGGAGCTTAAAATCCAGCTTTGCTCCTCAGACTTTCATTGGGGT
>JAPQRP010000030.1:875019-887331 GCA_037367295.1 Apogon hyalosoma | reverse complement strand
GCCCAATCCCAATTCACCCCTTGGCCCCTCCCCCTTACCCCTACCCCTCCATTTTGCCCATTCACTTGAAGGGGTTGGGGTGTCCCGATTCTCAATGAGTCGGAGTGGGAGGGCTGTTTGGCTCTCGAAACTGAGATTTTTCAGGACCACACTACAAACAGAGGGGTATGAGAAACTTCCCATAATTCTGTTCGAATCATCGGCAAGATGAAGGTAAACAGCAAAAAAGTGCAGCAGTGTGACGAAAGAAACACAAAAATGAACGTATTTTCTTCAGAAGCAACTTAATCATTTGATCGGCCGTTCAATGCCGTTTCAATGTGTTATGGATCGCATGTCTGTGGTTTGCGGTTGATAGCCGCAAAAAGATGCTCAAAGCCCATGCATCAGATGGTGACAGCTGCTTACGACATGGGGAATTATTAAAAAAAATAAAATAAATAAATTGTTGCATCAGTTTATAGCGCCATCGATGAATGATGATGACATAACAGGCCTCGAGGGGTTGTCCCATTTCATAGAGGAATGTTTCAACCCCTACCACTTGCAACTCCATTTTAAGGGGTAGTGCCAAGTGCAAGGGCCGAGGGGGAGGGGCAGGGGTGAAAATGAGAATTGGGATTAGCCACTATGAAGTCCAGACTCTAATTTTGGATGTGATGAAGACTTGATGCAGCGGTTCGATTCTTTATCATCAATAATCAAAAATTACTGCAACTATGGATGGAAAAAATATTATGAACCTATTATGAGCAAAACAGATGTGACAGTGAATGTGTCCTGTGATCCAAACCACAGATGGTGCAGTCAGATATTACATGGGCAACTTTTTTTGGCCAGGCAGTGGATAAAAGTATAAAGTCATGGTCTGGGGGGGTAGCAGTTTTGAAAAAGAGTGGAATTTATATTTGGATAAAGAGTAAACATCCTGCTTTTGAGTGATTGATTGTTTATTTCGAATGTCAACATATAAAACCAACAGAACAAGAAAAATCAATATAAAAACAAAAAGACGCCATATTCGAAAAGTATAGTTACACTGGGAAAAAATCCAAATCTTACCAAGTGTATTTTTCTCATTTCTAGCCCAAATATCTCATCACACTTAAAATAAGACAGAATCACCTAAAGAGGAACTTTTCAGTGAGATATAAGAACTGATTTTTAGACAATAGATCTGGAAAATCTGATTTCAAGAAATCTTACCAAGGTAATGCTTCTTGAATTCTTGAATTAAGATTTTCTAGCTCTATTGTCTAAAAATAAGTTAAGATTTGGATTTTTTCCAGTGTAAAGTATGTAGGCAAAGCAAAGCAAGGCAGGTTTATTTCTATAGCACATTTCATGTTCAAGACAGTTCAAAGTGCTTTACATAAAACATTAAAAGCATTACAGCAGCAATAAAAAGTAAAGGCATGAAAGAGAAGAGAAAAAAAACATAAATAAAGCAGATAAACAGATAAAAACTTCAAGCTTAAAAGAAACCGTGCAGCTCTGAACTGATGAATACAAACTCTATTCAAATGCAGCTGTCACTAAAAATGCCTGGTCTTCTCTGTATTTCCTGTCCTTCTACCAGAGGGGGAGACTCAGACGTTCTACCACAGACCACCAGATAAAACCCCCGTTCCTCTTCACATCCATGACGACCCCTCCTCCCAGCCCACGCGGAGTCCACTTCTCCGCCAGCGACCGTTGATGTGCATCGACGACGAGTTTAGAGACGAGGAGTATTCTGGTAATGATGACAACGGCGGCGTCCTCCGCAGACAAACAGATTTCAGCGCCGCCCAAACATCTCAGATTCCCAACAGGGATTCGCCGGCGGTAGCGGCTCCGACCTCATTGGACGCTGATTATGACGGCGAAGAGGGCGGGCATTCGCAGAGGTTTGAAGGTGATTTTGTTCCGACGCTGTTTTCAGGTAACTACTCTGAAAGTGAGGAGGATCATATGAACAAGTCTGGGTTACATAGCGACCCCCATGACCCCAAAGGAGGAGGGGCTGGAGGTACGTTTGAGTGTAAAGCAGTGACACGGGTTAAAGACTCGACGGGTACTGAAGCACTAGACCCGCCTCATCAGCTGAAACTTAAAGGCGTTGAAGCGTCTGCGGCGCAGCGTGGAGAACAGAACTCTGGGATGTCGGGAGAACCCAGTGAACTGGAGGGGGTTTGTACCGTCGATACCGTGACCCTGACGAGGAGGGAGGAGGAGTCATTTGGACTTGACCTGGAAGTGACGTCCTCCCCAATGAAAGTCATCATCGTTGGACTGAAGCCGGGAGGCGCCGCTGAACGGGTATTTACATTTACGCATTTTCATTAACCCATAAAGACTCAAACAGCCACTGGCGTCCAAAAGCATCTACTGATCTAAACTGTCTAATACCTGTTGATCCACTAATCCTATCAATACATGTAAATAATCGGCATAAAATGCAGTTTGTCGTCTTTTCATGGTCATCAGATATGACCCATTTGGATGTTCAGAGGCTCTGTTGTTACCGTGGAAACACCGTCATCTTCTACAACATTGATTCACCAGTAAAACCCACGGAGTTGGATCGATGACAGTGGATGGAGACACTTGTTTTTATGTTCAGTTAATGAGAGATTTGCTGAAAAAGTCACTTTTCTTCGGTTTTCTCAGTGTTTTTGATTTAATCGCCTTTGAGTTTAGAATGAAGTTTCATGAACATCTACATGATCAGTAACTTAAATATAGAAAGCTTTAGAATTTTCACAGAAAAATGCTAAATTCAGAGGTAATATTAGAATAAATGGTGGTAAAATAGAGGAAAAATTCATTTGGAAGTTGCCACTAAAATAGCTGTGGGTGTTCAAGGGTTAAATACATTTCTATCAACTTATTTGGACAGAGGTTTTTCTTCTACAGCATTCCTAACTAAAACACTTCCACACAGTGCACTTGTGATTTTTGACTGTTTTTGATTTAATAACCTTTGAATTTACTCTACATGATCTACGTGATCAGTGAATTAAATAGAGGAAAATAAATGACTGACACTGAAAAATGCAAAATACAGAGGATAATATAATAAAGGGTGATAAATCACTTAAGAAAGGTTAAATCTACAGAAAACAAATCATTTGGGAACTGCCACAAAAGTAGCACTTTGTCTCTATGGGATAAGTATGTGTACATGCAAACTAAAGTCCTGTTCGTTCTAATGCATTTTTGTTTTAACCCTTTCGTGCATAAAGTCTTAAAAGTCTTTCATTTGCAAATCTGCTTTTAATACCGTAAAAAAAAGAGGTATTAAAAAAAGGTTTTATTAAATATGATAGGTCTTAAGTTCTGTTTCCGTTAACTTCTTCGCTGTATTTATAGTTCACTCATAGAAATACTCTGAAATTCACATTTTCAACCTTAGTGTTTTATTAGAGGACATAACAAGACTTTATTGCTTTTGTGAAATTTTTGGTTACGTAGAAAATCAAGGTCGGTGAAGTTACCATATTTGGTTCCTTATAACAATGTTCTGCATTTGTTGGCGTCACGTAATTAGCAGATGCCATTCAGATTCAACTCATTTCACATTAAGGCGTGTGGAATATGTCAATGCTTTTCCACTTTTCTGTGAATTCTATGTAAATATGTACAGTGTGGTGCATTCAGAAACCTGCATCTTTAGGGGGTTCTCACAGTGGAACGTCTCCAGTAATAGAAGAGCACTGGAATATTCACGGCTGCATTTAAACAGGAATATAAGTGCAGCATTCTGTATGAGATATCACCTAAATAGGAATTTTGTCTTTTTCAGAGTAAATGACAACATTCAAGGGGATATATAATGTTGTATATTATATTTTGTGCGTGTAAACATAGTCAATGGAAAGTCGACTTGTCAGTTTTGATTATCTGAATACATCCAGTGTTGCTTCATGGTAAATTCAATTTGGTCTCTCTGTTTAAAATTACTTCCAGGAAGCAACAGGCAAGCTGTGTCCTGGAGATATGATTGTAGCGATGGGAGATAAGGAGGTTTGCTCCTGTAGCTATCAGGAAATCTGTGAGCTCATGCGTAACCCTCCTCTGATTCTGTCCTTGGAAGTCAAGAGACCAGTTTCAGGTAAGACACCTGCAGGAAACTACTTGATCATGGGGCTGTAGTGCGCACAGCTGCGTCAACATGTGCTTCTCCTACAGTCAGATGGTTGTAATCTTCAACGTGACCACTAGATGTCAGTGTCACACACCGAACCTCTAAGGCCAAAGGAAATGTGGTTACAAAGGCCATTTCCCACCCACGTTAAATGTAATGTTCTACTTGTTTTAAAGGCTGTGGTGTGAGAATGCCGTGTCTTCCACCTTAAATAGAGTGCCATGTCTCTCCCTTTTATGCCAAGATTTAGGATCAGCCCACGCTTATACATCCTTCCAAAGCAACCTCCAAGTGTCTGGCTTTCTTTCCATGGTGACTATCTTATACAGTATTATTACACTTTAGCTCAGTGGTTCTCAACTGGTCTGGCTTCAGGACCCACTATCCCATCACCCATCAATGACAAGACAAGACCCCAACTGATAAAAGTGAAACTTCTCAAATTTATTTAATGAAAAGGCTGTTTGTTTTGACCCTGAGATAATACAGAATATCACAGTATAAAAACACAGAAGACAAGTTTAATGATGAACCGAACTGACCAGCAGGTGGCGATGCTAAAGAGGGAAATACTCCCTTTAACAATAAATGAGGTACATTTTAACCAAAAGTAAACAGTGCACTCAGTCTAAAATTAAAATGCATTCAGTCAACTTTCTAAGTATTAACTCACTGAGGTTTTTGTCCTCCATATCTGATGTGTATAGTGTCATTACCTGAGTTTTGCTGTGATTTGAATAGAAACTATTGGTTCTTCTTTTATGCTGTGAAATGTCTGGTGTTAATTGTCATTACAATACATTACTGCCACCTACTGTTGGGGAGTGTGAATGGACGGCGCTCAGCTCCGTAAAAAATAAAGCACAGGATTGGATTCTTAACATTATTTTTTGCCCAGAAAAAGGCCCACAACCCAACGAAAACGGGTTAACCCACCAGTTGAGAATCACTGCTCTAGTTAGTAGTGCTAGACTCACCTTGCAACCTGCTTTCTATTTTTCTGATTAACACTGGATCATAGTAGTGTAATCCTCATTTAGTGTAGTGTAGATATAGCTGTGAACTGCTCTCTCTTGTCTTTTCTGTAGACATTAGCCCCTTTTCCACATTATTATTCAAGCACTTACAAAGACTTTGGTGCATTTCCACCAGAACTAGTCAGGTGTTTAAAAAAAAAAAAAAAATCCAATGAAAAAGGTACCTTTTAGGGGAATAGGACTTTTCAGATTCCCGGAATCTGTAAGGGGCGGGGCTATGTGCTGAAGAACACTGACTGGTGGAACATAATTGCAGCAATCCACACTTATGTTCACCCACTATAACAAGTGTGTGGCCACAAATGTGTGTTTTGATCATTTGGAAAACTGAGCTGAAGAACAAGGTACAAAAAGTGGACAGAAGATGAAGTCCATTTACCAAATACACTAAAACACTCAAAAGAGCCTGGACCTCATCAAATTCCATTGAATACGCTCAGGAAATTCCTGGAAATAAAAGTTCCTGGAAATGTTGGTGGAAAAGGGGCTGATTTATTGATGGAACACCTATTAGATCGCCAAGTTTTGAATACTGGTGAATGGTTGTACTAATCCAATCAGATTTATGTAATAATACAATGGAATGCATGACTATAGATTCCAACTTAACTCCAGTTTGATTTTTAATTGAAAAGTAGAGAAATGACTAGACTGATGCATGTTTTCTCCAGTTTTTTTTGTTTTCAAGATGATCGTAGAACAACTAGTCCGATGAGATTTCCAGCAGCACAGCAGTGTCCTCACAGGTTGTAATAGATATAATAAACAACAAAATAAAAGCGGGTTTTTGTAAAGATACAATAGTGAGGGATTATTATTCAGCAACCATATGAGTAACAAGGCTTAACAAATCAAGAGTTTACAGGTTGTAGAAGTACCGTTACACTGTCGACGTGTCAGACCTTTAAGAAAATCAGTGAATGAAGCATTAATTAACCCTTGTTTGGTTAATGATTTATCAGAAAATTGTGAAAATGTTTCCTATATTTATCAAAATGTATAAAATGTAATGATCAAAATCAACTGAAATGAACATTTAACACATTTTGCCACATCACCCAGTCCTGCTTTGAGTATTTAAAAGTGAGCACGTTGGGCTTGAATGTTAATGGAAATGGAAAATTGGTATCAAAAATGGTGTCGGTCAGGCCCTAGTATTGAAACCATGGTAACCGTTGAGTGGTCTGTAATTTCATTGCACAACCTGTGTAATGACAATAAAGTCTATTCTATTCTATTCTATGCTATGCTATGCTATTCTATCACATTCCATTGTATTCTATTCTATGCCATTCTGTTCTAATCTATTCTATTCTATTCTATGCTACTCAATTGTACTTTATGCTATGCTCTTCCTTTCTATTCTATGCTATTCCATTGTACTCCCTTATATGCTATGCTATGCTATTCTATTCTATTCTATTTTATTCTGTTATTCCATTCTTTTCTGTTCTGTTCTATTCTATTCTATTCTATGCTATGCTATGCTACTCAATTGTATTCTATGCTATTCTATTTCATTCTATTCTATGCTATTCCATTCTGTTCTATTCCATTGTACTCTCTTATATGCTATGCCATTCTATTCTATTCTTCTATTCCATTCCATTTTATTCTGTTATTTCATTCTTTTCTGTTCTGTTCTATACTATTCTATTCTATGCTATGCTACTCAATTGTATTCTATGCTATTCCTTCCTATCCTATGTTATTCTATTCTATTCTATTCTATTCTAGTATCCAGTCCTCCGTCCAAGATGTGATACATTTTGGTCAGAATTGTCGGGTGTAAAACTGCCGTGCTGTGGCCGCTGAACCTTAAAACTTTGTTGTGTTAGTTTTTGTGTCATTTCATGAATGTTACCGACTCTGTTGCGATAGAACAGTTAGGTCAGTGTTGGAGAACGTGTTGGGAAAACACTGTAAATTGCTGAAGTGACTTGCTGCTCACATGTCG
The DNA here is from genome assembly GCA_037367295.1 of Apogon hyalosoma. Lineage (NCBI taxonomy): Eukaryota > Metazoa > Chordata > Actinopteri > Kurtiformes > Apogonidae > Apogon > Apogon hyalosoma. The sequence goes on along the minus strand of JAPQRP010000030.1, from coordinate 880,208 downwards.
TGTCTCTTCTCTCTTCTCCTTTCGGCTCCCAGCTGTAAACCGTCTCTCCAGTTTGATCGTGTCTTCCGGAAGCGGTGATAGATCCACATCTGTTCACGGGCTGACTAACGAAAGACAAATGGAAAACTCAAGACACGCAACACAAACGGAGCCCGATTTTCAAACGCCCATCACAAACATAGATGATATTATCTGCGACGTAAGTAAAGTTAGCGCTGAAAATGCACACGCTACGTACTGCGAAACACTACCCGACGAGCCAGTGTCCTGCAGCTCTGGTCAGTGTGACGTAAACACATGTGAGAAGCAGGCTAGTCCCATAAACTACTCTACTCCAGATGAAACGAATGAAAACGGTGCGATCCTCCCCGCTGCGTCATTTTCCTCTACATGCGTAAACCAAAAGGACAGCAGTACTTTGAGCGGATCCAGACTGGAAAAGACAGACACCGGTTGTCAACATATGTACCCGACGGGCAGCGACAGCGATTCAAGCGGCGATTCTACCGCTGAAAGCTGTTTGACTGATAATAAGCCCCGCAGCAGCACTAGTCTGAAGGCGTTGTCATTGTGTGATGAGGAAGTGGAGTACTGTTACCATGACAACCAACAGCCTTCTCCTGGTGGACACTTTGAATCTAACAAGCCTCCAAAGGGGTGCATCCCTGATGAGTGCAGTGGCAGTCTAAACGCGGAGACAAATGCAGGAAACATCGCTGAAACAACGGGGTTATTAGAGGAGGGGCCAGGTGTGACATCACCAACCGATGCAAGTCAACCATACGACAAAGGTTCTGCATGTGTGGCAGACCATCCCGAAGCCTTCAGTGTTTCTAGAAGCCCCTCCCTACCAGATAGCCTCGGTGTCGTTCAGGACTCGGCTGCAAAAGCGCATGGTCCTGCTTTAGTGTCCTCAGATTTATTAAACCACCTGCATGCGCAAAAAAGCTTGTTAGCTTCAGCTGAGTCAGTGAGATCAGGTTCAAACGTCAACAGATCAGTCTCATCAACAACGACAGGAAATAAGGAGAACGTCATGGGGTTTAGAACGAACGTGAGCCGCCACGTTAGTAACGCGCTAACGGCGTCTGGTGATATTTCAAGTAGTAGCTTCAAACTTATGGATGACAGTCAAATCGAGCCAAATGTTTGTTCTCCCAAACCGAGCAAGCCACGGGAGAAAGCGTTCCACAGACCTAACTGGACCAAAAGTCCCGCTTTTTCAAAAGGAAAAACGTGTTTCAACCTCACAAAACAGCCGCTGAAAACATCCGCTGCGCTCAGTGTGCTGGGGACTATCGATCAGTGTCACGCCAACAGCAGCTTTGATTTAAGCCACAGAGCAAGTGACAAAATACAAGAGTCGTCTGAGAGCTGGTCGACGCGTAGCTCGTCGCAAGCTGCTCCGTACGCCTTCCAAGTCGACGGCCATTTAGCGTCCAAAGCGCGGGAGCGACCTCACTCCTCTGTCATCCAGAGAACATTTATAGAGGTTCATCTCACCTCCTTAACCGGTTTACCATCACCGGTTCTAGCACACAATGAAATGATAAACTCTAAGAGTTCTAAAGCAAGTCGGAGACGCACTGAGGCCAGATTCCCACCGTTACCCTTCCCCTCCAACTCCACTGTGGAAAAGACAAATGGCATTTTCGCTAACGCAGACTGCATTTCCCCGTGCTTTACTAAAGACGGACATTCGACTACAAGTAATGGTTCCAAACCCACTATCACAGTATTGGACGAGACCCTGAAGTCCAACACATCCAAACTGTTCTTAAAGACAATGGAGCGGCAGAGCTTCCCCACAGATACCAACTACAACCCCTTCTCAGTCCGACATAAGATAAAGTCTTTTGAAAACTTAGCCAACTTGGACAAAGCTGCAGCTAAAGGCAGTGATTTCCAGTCTTATGCTCTGGCGTATCGAGCCTCCCTTAACCAGAGGATTGCTGGTTATATGGGTTTGGTTAATTCCATCAACTGTCACGCACAGCAAAGGACTTTTATTTCCAGTATGGAGAACGTACTCCCCACCACTTCCTGTTTAACCCTCGCCGCTGATGAACCTCCATCTAGCATTAAACCCATTAATTATGAGCTTTCGCCTACAAACTGTACCACGACTCCCCTGATTAAGGAAAGTGCTGTAGAAGTTCAGAAAGCTTCGGAGGAGGTTCAAAGCCAGACCCTCCTGGTCCTCCGAGGGAAACATTCCAGACTTCCTCACACCAGGTTACGACAGCTCCGGGCTCTCAGTATGCCGGAACTGGAGAAACTCTGCAAAGACAATCCTGCCATCGCAAGAGGTCCACAAACAGGCGGTAGAAATGAGCCCATGGCAGCTGAAAGCAGGTTGAATGACGGCTCATCATCTTCAGCGGTCCTCACCAGAGTGGACATAAACTGGGAGAGCCACACTGATCCCGAGGCCGCTGGAGTCGGCGCTGACGAGGCCCGTGTGCAACAGCCCGGCTGGTCCATCAGGTGGGGACGCCCAGTAAACATCTGCTGCACTGGGAAAAAAAAAAAAAATCCAAATCTTACCGAGTGTATTTTTCTCATTTCTAGTCCAAAATATCTCATCACACTTAAAATCAGACAGAATCACCTAAAGAGGAACTTTTCAGTGAGATATAAGAACTGATTTTTAGGCAATAGAGCTGGAAAATCTTATTTCAAGAAATCTGACCAAGATAATTTTCACTTGTTCCATTGGCAGATTTTTTTTTTTGCTTAATTTAACCATTTCGGCGACGGAGTATGTTGTCTTTTAGATTTCGCTGTTATACTTCATGGAGTAGTGGATAGCACTCGTGCCTCACAGCAGGAAGGTCCTGGGTTCGATTCCAAACTTGGGACCTACCTTTCTGTGTGGAGTTTGCATGTTCTCCCCGTGTCTGCGTGGGTTCTTTCCAGGTACTCCGGCTTCTTCCCACCATCCAAAGACATGCCCTGATAGGATAATTGATTAATCTAAATTGCCCATAGGTGTGAATGTGAGAGTGACTGTTTTTCTCTCTATGTCAGCCCTGCGATGAACTGGCGAAATGTCCAGAGTGTACCCCGCCTTCGCCCGTAAGTGGCTGAGATAGGCTCCAGCGACCCCCGTGACCCTAGTGAGGATAAAGCGGGTTCAGAAAATGGATGATATTATGAATCATGATGGATGTTATACTTCATATGACTCAAAATATCTATGATACTCCTTACCACTAGATGTGTCGTTCTAGCCCAAGTTTATTATATTTCAGGAAGTCTCACTGAACACGATCTGTTGCATGCAGCAGTATTGATAGACGTGGCGGTAGTTTGGCCTTGCATTTTCTCTCAGATTACTATTACACAAGCACCTGAAATGGCCCAAAAAATGTACTCTGTCCATGAAGTTGTGCGAATGGTTGTGGCGGATTCGGATTCTGAGGAAGAATCTCCCCGGTTAGAGAGCTTTGTTGGTAGTAGTGAGGACAGTAGTAGTGGTGAGTCTGACAGTGAGTCCGATAGGGAATGGAATGGTGGAGCGCAGTGTGCCTCTGTTATAAAACATGATCAATATTTTTCAGTGCATAATTTTATTTACTCTGTATATTTTGCAATTCAAGATGGCCGCCAACTGATGACGTCATAATATGCAAATTAGATGAACAAATTCACCCTCAACATATACTTTTTTCTGTATATACTATACATTCTAATTCACAGTACACCTCTTATCTCCTAACAGTTTTATATAATAACTATTTGAATTAAGGAGGCCAAAAATGAAGGATGATCAGGAAAAAAAAAATGGGGCGGCCAGAGGGTTAAATTTTTTTTTTTGCTTAATTCAAGCAGAAAATCTGCCAATGGAACAAGTAAAAATGATCTCGGTAAGATTTCTTGAAATAAGATTTTCCAGATCTATTGTCTTAAAATCAGTTCTTATATCTCACTGAAACGTTCCTCTTTAGGTGATTATGTTTTATTTTAAGTGTGGTGAGATATTTGGACTAGAAATGACAAAAATACACTTGGAAGATTTGGATTTTTTCAGTGTATGTGGCAGCATGAAGTTGACATTTGTTACGAGGCTTATTTGCAAAAACGGGGGCACATTACAGCAAGTATGAATATTCCCAAATTTGCATCCATAAAAATGACCCAGTTGCACCCCCCCACACACTTTTCTTGGCAGTTTGTAGTGAATTTAGTTTAGTTTAGTCACTGTAAAATTGCCGTGTCCTCCTGCAGATCTGGCTTTAAGTGTCTGTCTTTCCTGACTTTTCTCTGTAGATTGAAGGAGTTGGATTCTAGTCCTTCGAGTCAAACTAAAATGCAAACGCTGCTGTCGTCTGTGACAACTAAAGCCTACGTGTCAGCTCTTTTCCAGGAGACGAAGGCCCTCTCAGAGGTAACTTATAGCAGTGAAACAAGCTTAACACTCCACATTTCTCTGTTTGCACTCTTTCTTTATTGTTCTCCTTTCTGATTTTGTCACGTATGGTTTCGTCTGTGTCTGATTTCTCAGCAGGTCCATGATAATATTCACCTTGTTGTCTTGAATAAGGAGGAAGGCTCAGGCCTGGGTTTTAGTGTTGCTGGTGGAGTTGACCTTGAGCAGAAAACGATAACTGTAAGTACAGTTTAAGTAAAAAAAAAAAAAAAAAAGCTGATATGCTTAAACATAGCTGCAGGAATAGTCTGAAGGAATACTAACGATTAAATAGAAGCATTGATTAATACCAGCATTCATTAAATATACCATCATATATTGATGATCCTGAACAGCATCAGGGTTCCTTTTTTTTGACCCAGATCTTTTTGTTGAAGTTTTCTCAGTATAATACAAGTGCAGTGCTGAATGGTCCTTACAGAAATCTGAAGTAAGCACTGGTGTTTATCAATCGCAGCTAGCACCATAGAAAAAACAAAGCAAAACAGAACAAACAACAGACTGTACATAAAATAATTCCTCCTCAGTCATTGCCAGTGCACTAGACTTAGCAAAGGATCACTATCACAACAGAAACCTGCGCTACACTGCAAAAATCTAAATCTTATCAAGTGCATTTTTCTCATTTCTAGTCCAAATATCTCGTCACACTTAAAATCAGACATAATCACAGAAAGAATAGCTTTTCAGTGAGATATAAGAACTGATTTTTAGACAATAGATCTGGAAAATCTTATTTCAAGAAATCTTACCAAGA
>JAPQRP010000030.1:767617-808187 GCA_037367295.1 Apogon hyalosoma | reverse complement strand
GTCCAAAATAAATCCTATTAAGTATCATTTCTCCTGACCATGTAGTCACTCTGATATGGACATCTCAAATGATGTCAATTTTTTGGGGACACCCTGTATATATGGTTTCAATGGTATATGTTTGTCTGTTCAAAGGTTGGGTAAAGACTGCTAAACCAGTGTTTCACTCACATTAGTAAGAGCTGCTCAGAATTCCCTGCTGTTGGGGTGGGGGACCTTAGTGTTGTAGGGCTGATGAAATATTTTATTATTCAAAATACAGTTTATGAGTGTTTTAATGTGGGGAAAAAAAGTACATGACTTTAATTTAACCAGATTGTTTCCTGTTCTGAAGGCAGCTATGTTCTAGCATGGTTTGCCGTTCAGTGGCTGACAGTGTCCTAGAAAGATCATGACATCAGTGGATCCCCTCTTTTGGCAAAAATCTGCAGAAAGTAGTGACTCCTGAACATTTCAATCTAAATTTTCTTGTTCTGCTATTACTGCTGTATCATTGCTATGCAAAATGACTCCATTAAAACTAATGTTTAGTATTCCTCAGTACCCTCTGCATAAATTTAACACCACTGGGTAATTAATTCGAGACACAGAATGAGAATTGTAAAAAGGGATTTGTTTTCATTTAGGCCAAAAGGAAGAAGTTAAGTGCACCAGAGAAACCAGCCAAGAAACCTAAGAGTGGTGAGAGTTCAAAGCCAGGCAGCTCATCCAAAGGGAGCGGTAACAGTGACGACAACATGTTCCAGGTTCGTGGCGTAAGAGGTTATTACAGCTGTGATGGTTTGACTAAGTATGAGTGGGAATCACATGCAAACCATGATAAACATCAGCCATTATATTTTGATCACTGACAGGTGAAGTAATAATAATGGTGCTTGTCTTGTTACAAGTTCTACTTTCCCGTTTTGCTGCTTTCAGCTCAACTTCACTTGATGCCCAATATAGGCCGTCCACTGACAGGTGCCAGTATAGTCCAGTAACAACATTATTACCATCTCACCTGTTAGTGTTCAGAAAGTTGTGGCCCATTAGTATAAATTATATCATGATAGTTTGTTTCAAGGTATCAGCTGATTAATTTCCTGTCACCCAAGGTCACTCTCAGGGTGCCAGAAATGTTGCTATACACAATGTTTTTATTTCTAATATTTTGTTCACTTTATGAAAATAGTGTCTTGTTCATATAGGATATAATTTTGAGTTACAAAATTTCAGTATCTAAATCTGTTTGACTCTTGGTGTGTCTGTTTCAGATTGGGAAGATGCGATATGTCAGTGTTAGGGACTTCAAAGGTAAAGTCCTAATTGATATCAGAGAATACTGGATGAACCAAGATGGTGAAATGAAGCCAGGAAAAAAAGGTAATTACATCATCGGAATATTTCTGTATATTGTTAAAATATGTCGTGAAGTTTTATGGAGCTACATCTGATACACGGTACCAGTCATATGTTTGGAAACATATTCTCATTCCATTAATATTATGAAATGATATCTAAAGAGTACTGTCGGAAAAGCACAAGTGTTGACTTCATTAAGAAGATGGATGAGACAAAGACAAAGAGTGGAAATTTCAAGAATTTGAAACTAGAATCTAAAACCCTTTTCAGTTTGCTTTTGCTCACTGCTTTATCCCACCAAGAATCATCATGGAGTCGTGGGGCCTGAAAATACTGGAGTGTGATATTAGTGGCACTTAGTGGTTTGCTAAAGTATTTGGACCTTTGTGCAATGTGTCTTGCAGGTATCTCCCTGAATCCTGAGCAGTGGAACCAACTGAAAGACCAGATTTCAGAGATTGACGATGCCATAAAGAGGACATAAACACTTAATGTTATATGTTGGACTGTTGAAAATGTTGGCTATTGAGTTTTGTAACAAACCTGAAATTGTTTTGTAATAGATTTGTTTACTTTGTAGTTGCGTAGTCCCAGTGTCCTCTGCATAGTCTGTTCTTCTATGTGTGAGAGCTGTTTTTGAGCTGTTGTAGTAAATGAGGGGGTGAATTAGTAGGTGGTGGATCATTACGTTTGGTGGGGAATGTGGAAATGTGATGTTTTTCTAATGAATAAAAATGAGGCACCAGCTTGATATTGGTTAGGTTACAGGATGTGTTTTATTTCCTTTCTTCGTACTCAGTAATACCAGTGATATTTTTGGATCATTTGTGAAATCCAAGGTGGTCCTAACAGCCGGATGCCACCAGAACAGGGTTGGGCCGTCCAGTTTATCATCCGGTGTCCATGCAGCTCAACGAAGAAGAGTCGTATGATGATCCACCGAAACACAGTGGCCCCATCTACTGATGTAATTTTGTAAATGCCAACTAGAATGAAAGCTTTGAGTTCGTATAATCAGAAATGTGCATAAATCTACATAATCATTCTTTTATTAGATCCTTTATCTGTCAATTATGCAGATTTATTTCAAATGCTTTTCAACTACGTTGTGACCCAATAAATCCTAACCAACCAGATGAGATGTGCATATATATGGTATTTTAGTACAGTTTATACACAGCCAAAAAAAAAAGACTCCAGTGCAGTATGTTGTTGGACCACCTTTAGCTTTTCTTCCAGGACACTTTCATCATCTCATCCTTTATGCCAGAGGTGTCAAATTCATTTCTTTCAGGGGCCGCATTCAGCCCAATTGGATCTCAAGTGGCTGGACCAGTAAAGTAATAGCATCATAACTTCTAAATAATGATACATTTTTCCTCTTTGTTTTAGTGTAATAAAAAAACATTAAGTTTTGGAAATATTCATATTTACAAACTATCCAACAAAAATGTGGATAACCTGCAAAAACAAATTTGTAACAAAAATAAGTGCAGGTTTATCAATATTATGTCTCAACTTATTTATAAATGTGCTTTACAAACTGTTACACAAACATTTAGTGACAAGCAGAATATTGGATTTATATCATATTTATCCTTATATTTGGAGTTTGGAACTAAAATAAGAACCATTTCTCATTTGCCCAGGTCATTGTTCCTCTTGGTAGTTTCTTCGAGGCTCTTTTGAGCCAAAACTAGTCCAGTTGAACCTAGAAAAATGGAGTTGTCACTATAGCTTACTATGTTAATTATTTTACTTTAGATCATATTGATCCGAATGTGGAACCTGAACTAAAAAGATTTCGACACTCTTGATTGTTAATATCTTCGGTGTAATTTTTGTACTTTGCAAATTCATCCCGCGGGCCAGATTGCATTTTTTTGGCCGGCCGGTTTTGGCCCCCGGGCCACATGTTTGAGACCCCTGCTTTATGCCATGCAGTACTTTTGCAGTATCACACAATAAGAGTTGAACAGCTTCAAGTTTTCTCCAGCTCATCCCAAAGATTCTCAGTGGGGTTCAGGTCTGGAATCATTGGTGTGAAAGTGATCTGATACTCCCTGAGCCTCTCTTTCACAAGCCGGATAAGTCTGATGATTCCTGGTTTTGGTCCAGTCTTTATACTCTCTATCCAACTGATGATTGGTTAAGAAATGAGAAGCTACCTAATACTTTATTGATCCCACCATGGGGGAATTTCCCAGTTGGCAGCAGCAAATACAAAAAAGTGCAGGGAAGAAGCGTTGAAAATATACAGTGTGAATCATAAAATATAAAGACAAAAAAGAAATCTGCTGTTTATATAAATATAGTTAAGGTTAAAGAACTTATTGAAACTGAAATGTATCATTAGACTAATGGACTAACTACTTATTTGCTTAGTTAAATCCAGATGGAGACTTTTTTGGGGGACAGTGCTGTGTATACACATGTTCCTCCAGAAAAATCTGCATTTCTTTTGTTTTTCATGTTGTCACCCAGGGGATTCAAATCTACGCTGAACTGTAGCACTACACTGGATGAAAAGGACTTTTTAAAATATATATAAATCAGGAGTTTTCTTTAGTCGACTCCATGGGATGGGATGATGATTCATAACTAGGCTTAACTTTCTGATCATTGCAAGATACTTTCTCATAAGTCTGAGGTAAAGGGTCTAAATATGTTTTGTGATGAAGAAAATATATCTAGAGGTACATTGCTAAAAAAAAAAAAACAAAAAAAAAAACAAAACCATTTTCTTCTATACTGGTATAAGAAAAATATATTTAATTATCCATGTCATACAGAGGTAGGGTTGGTATACAGTTGTACAGTAAAAGTATCTATTAGAGTACTATTTTAATCTATATTTTTGCAAGAACATCTCAGATAAGTAAAGACAAATGACTCTCCAGGATTACTTAAAGGACATCATGATCAGTTAGTCCAGAAAATTGCAAGAATGTTGAATATATCCTAAAGTGCAGTCATGAAAATCATGAAATGCAATGATGAAACTCACTCTCATCAAAGGACGACCAAGAATTTCTTCTGCTGCAGAGGATGGCTCCGCTGTAAAGAAGCAACTACCGTGGAAAAGCAACAGGGAGAAGAGATTTGCTTGGGCCAAGAAACTCCTGGAATGGACAGTAGATCAGTGGAAATGTGTCCTTTGGTCTGATGATTCCAAATTTGACATTTTTAGTTCTATCTGTTTTATCTTTCAGACATGATGGTTACTTTCTACATGTGTGGCTTCTACTGTCAACCATGGAGGAGGTGTGATGCTCTGGGGTCGCTTTGCTGGTGAAAATGTTGGTAATTTAAACAAAATTTAAATATTAAAGGGTACTTGTGAATTTTCACTGCTAGCTATTTGAAAAGATCACATATAACACTAGTGGTTCTGTCAGGTAACTTACATTGTAACCTGTTGTCAAGTATGCAGTAATACTAAGTCGCTGCTCCATCAGTCGGGCCTCCTTCATGGGTTGGTCCAACACCGGTAGTCGTATTGTCTGATTACCTGAGCTGTGATGGACTGGTCACTGACCCCATGCAGCAGACACAAAGCTGACTCATTATCGGCCAGTGTTGGGTCGTATCTCTAGCACAATGGTGGAGTGCAAAGCTTACAGCTCTATAAACAACAAGCATGAACACGTGCTTTCCACTTCATCTCGCTCACTGACTGCTGCTTGTTTACTCGCACTCGATCACCCGGAAACAACGATGGTACGTCACTTGTGGCTGGCAACGGCTGCTCCTCACAGGTTCTGCTCCTGCCTGTAATTCATGCACTGAAAAGGTCCAGTGTGGTGCATTTATCCAGATTTTTACCCCACCCCCCCAAACGGGAGGCAAGGGGTATTGTTTTTGGTGGGGTTTGTTTGTTTGATGTTAACACTTCAGAAGCAAAACTACTGGTTGAATTCATATCAAATTGGGTTTATAGATTGACAGTGACCCAGAATAGATCTAATTACATTTTGGGAAAAGTAGGTCAAAGTTCAAATTTTTTATGAATCAAAAAAAAAAAAAATTATCCGTTTACTTATAATTGCCAAAATTTCACATGTCGTTAGCAGCAAAACTAATGGTTGAATTCACACCAAATTGGATTTATAAACTGACAGGGACCCAGAAAAGATGTGGTTACATTTTGGGAAAAGTAGGTCAATGTTCCAATTTTTTATGAATTTTTTAAAATCTTTTTTCTTCTCCCATTTACTTATAATGGGCGCAATTTCAAATGTCTATAAAAACATGAATTTTTGTTTCAATTTACTTCAGACTTGGCACATATATAGAGGCAGTTGATATGCTGACATCAGCTGGATCGACGCCAGAATAAGCTACAATAAATGCAAGGGGCAGGGTTTGTTATGCCTGGCACCACTTGATTTTTTACCAAATTTGCACCTCTCTTGGTTATAAGCAATACACAAAGCACAGTTAATGTCATGAGCATGACTGGTACAGGTATACTTTAACCAGCCTGGCATGTTCAAAGTTGTCACTGAGGGTGGCTACTTTGAACAATCTAAAATATAGAACATAATAGAACAAACTATTTTTTTTCTGTTTACTGTGTAATTCCTTATGTGCTCCTTTGTAGCTTTGATGTCTTTAATATTAACCTACAATACAGAAAATAATTAAAAAAAAATAAGGAAAATCCACTGAATGAGAAGGTCCAAACTTTTGATGGTTACTGTATGTCTGAGAAACTGTTAAAATGCTTTTCTTTTTTTAAATTATAGTGAAAAAATATTTACATATCACATAAAGAATAACATTGCCTCTGACTTATTACCAATTAGCTACACTCGGTGGTGAAAAAGCTCTTGGTGGTAGTATGCAAAGTATAAAATATGCTAACATGGATAAAACTGTTATCTGCTCGGTTACATACACGATTGAGTAAAATAGTAGGTTCTAGTTAAGTGTTTGAATGTGACTATTTATTCTGTTGCTTTTTTTCATGTCTTCTCATGGGATTTTCAGTTGTGACCTTGTTTTTCCACATTTTATTAACGACCTAAACAACTCTTAAAATTGTAACTTTATCACTAAGATGAGGGAAGGCCTGTGGTCATAAAAATATTTTCTTCAATAGTCCTTAGTATTATCATCCTGTAATCGGATATTACAGTGAAGGAAAGCTCCTTTTATCTTTTATCCTTGTATATATCCTTTATTACCTTGTATTTATCCTTTATATATTACATACAAAACAAGCAAATAAAAACACAAGCATACTGTAAAGTTGTGTTTTGCAATGACATTAAACCTTATTCTCATATTTCTTCTACCTGTGGTATAGAGTTGGCCTTTTATATATTTTCAGCATTTCTTTGTAGTTTTGTATATCGTCAGTATTTTTCAGAATATATTTTAGTGTGATCTACTTTATATAATCTTCCTTTGTGCACTTTAAAAATCTGCAGCTAAACTGACTTTCATTGTTCCTGCAACAGTGACAGTAAAGACTTATTGTATTCTATTAACTTCCAAGTCACCTAGAAAGTTGGTGGTGCTCGTTCGCATTCACAGTAGGAATAGCTGTTCACTGCACGCGTTGTTCTGTAACTGTAGAGGACTTAAATAGTTGAAACAGCCTACATTGCTCCCTCCGCTTGTAGTTTTTTTGAAGAAACTAGGGTCCCTTTCCTCTGCGCATGCGCAAAAGTGGCATTTCCGGGTAAAAGATATAATATAAATAGGCTGGTTTAGGAGTCGGGCGTCGGTTGAACATATGAATCCAATGATTCCCATATGTCCAGTTGTCTCCTTCACCTATGGTAAGTATTATTATATTTTAAAATGCGGCTTAGCGGATTGGTAGCGGTCGGAACTAAAGTAACCTTCTTATGCACAGTAGCAGTTGGTAGTGACGTTAACGGATAGTCCTTGGATGGCTCGTTTGAGCTCAGTGCTAACTGTTAGCTTAGCCTGTATGTCTGTCCTCCGCAGTGCCCAGCCGGCTTGGTGAAGATGCCAAAATGGCTACCGGCAATTACTTTGGATTTACCCATGGCGCTGCCGCACAATACAGGTATGGGGAACCTCGAGACTTCTTTTTTTTTTGGTTTCAACAATTCTTTAACCATGTATGATCCCTGAAGTTGGGATGTTTTGTATGTTGTGCACGTATGTACTGGCTGTATGCGTCCACCGTTGCCATTGTGAAAGCTGGGGGAGGGGGCAGTTATTCCTCTCCTACTGCATTTGGACGCAAGCTAACGCTTCAAGTGGAGGAAAAAAAAAAACACGTTGCGTTTAAAAGCAGTCATTATTTAGCTTTGGTGCTATTGCTAGCGACGGCCTATGCTATAATTCTGCAACTTGGCAATTCTGCAAAGTTACCACAACCCAAATAGTTTTATCCTCTTATATAATAAACTGTTAATTGTACCTGTACTTGGCAGATGTTAATCGCTAATGTCCACTATTACTATTCTGTCTCGTCATCTCATAAGCCCGCACTGGTGACGCATATTCTAAACCTTTTAAATCATGTGGTATCATATGTTGGATAAAATAACACATTATGTCAAACGTGGTTGCTGTTGAGCTTGGTGCACAGGAGCAGATAGCTAAACAGACAAGTCAAAATAGCTGAATTTTTTTTTTAATTAGGAAAAACTATCGTCTTCATGTAGGTCCTTTTTACGGTTGATTGGGAATAATCAGTTTTTAATTATAAAAAATAAATTAGACAAGGAAGCACAATTTCAGTGTCTATATTATATGCATTATGTTTGTTGGTAGTATTTCTGCAAAAGTTGAGGTTAGAACAGTGTATCTACCATATGATCTGTAAGGTGTACAGCTGGATTTGTGCTGTTTTGTTAAACCACAACTTTAATGATGTGTGTTGGTCAGCTTTTTTACATTGGGATATAGACGCCATGGGAGTAATACAGAATTGGACGAGAGTGCTGCTCAGTCTTTTATTACACGTTTCTCATGGTGGAATCTGTTAATAGACAGATGTAATAATATAAACGCACTGAATTCCACCTTGATGGATTGAGGAGGCAGTGTCTTTCAAGACTGTTACTTGTCTTGCTGTTTCTGTTAAGTGTAAGAGTTAGTTCTCTTGCTGCAGTATTTTCAGTTTGTGATGAGGCTGTGTTGAATCAAATCACAGTCTTTATAATTAATGGCAAACATTGCCCAGTAATGCCACTCTTGATTCCAATAAAGGCCTTGACTCGGCACAGTTTGGCTCAGTTTCGCCACCAGTAATGGTATTTCTATTACAGGTATACTACAGCTTTTTTTGGCATTTCCGCTGCCTGAGAGCAGGAGCCACCAGATACCATCAGATACTATTTTTTGTATCACTTTCGTTTAGTTACCAAATGAGCAAAAGTGTTACTAATCAAGACTTAAAATCATGAAGATCACAATTTGACCACAATTGCTACATCAGTAAAGGCAAGCCAGGGGGAAATCTGAAGTGTGTTAACCTAAGGGTCTGTAGCATTAATTTTACTAGTAAAGCTTATTTGGCTACTGAGTCTGTTTATAATATGTTAGCATTTACTATGGGCAGTTTAGTCCATATTAACTTGCAGAGTTTGTGTAATGTCTTGTTTAGCTCAAGGTCCACCTTCTGTACTTCAACATGCATTGAGTCTGATTGACACAGATGCTTTAGACTTCTTTTGTGTGCAAAATGTTTTGATTTATATAATTAACAACAAAAAATCTTCTCTCATTTGTAAGTTAGGCTTTTGTAATTAATTAATAGTCTTTATTTGGAAAGTCACAATCGTAGCTACTGATTTTTATTTATTTATTTTTTTTTAATGATAGTCTGAAACAAATCATATATAATTATTGACATGATGTTAACACCTCTTGGTATGTGCCTTGACAACTACATGGACTGGTCCCTGAACACAGATATACTCTAGGCTCAGGTCTGTTGCTGTCTGCTCTAAGATGCTGAACATGTTTTACTAGTCAGTTGTAGTCGCTGCCCTCTTCCATGCTGTCGTCTGCTGGGGAGGCAGTATCAGACTAAAGGATACATAAAAATCTGGTTCTGTTTTTGAAGAGAAACTGATCACAGTGGAAATGTGGTGAAGAGATGAACACAAACCAGAAAAGCAGCTGTAGTGGGCGACTAACCACATTAATGCAGGTCTGAGATGTTTAGAAGACACCACCCTTAGACTCTACAACACCTCAGTCTGTCGACTCATGAACTGATGATTCCTTGTTCATTAAGGTGTACCTGTATTGGTCATGTTTACAACCTCAATAGTGCATTGTGTATTACTTATAAGCAAGAGAGGCGCAGATTTGGTAAAAAAATTGCCATAAATGCACCACACTGGACCTTTTTATTATGTGAATTACAGGGGGAGGGGGGGGGGGACCCATGGGGAGCAGCCATTGCCAACTGTAAGTGACGTACCTGTTGTTGCTTCCAGGTGATAAGTGCGAGTAAACAAGCAGCAGTCAGTGAGCAGATTAAGTAGAAAGCACGTGTTGTTGTTTGTGCAGTCGTAAGCTTTGCACTCCATCATTGTCCTAGAGACGTGACCCAGCGCTGGCCAATAATGTGTCATCTTAGACTGGTGTCTGCTGCACGGGGTCAGTGACCAGTCCATCACAGCCCAGGTAATCGGACAATACAACGTTACTGCATCACTACTGGTGCTGGAACAGCCCGTGAAGGAGGCAACATGTCGCCGACCATGACTGACTGACGGAGCAGTGACTTAGTACTTGACATCTGGCTGTAACATAAAGTACCAGATGGAAGCACTCGTAATATATGTGATCGTTTGAGATAGCTAGCAATGGAAATTTTCTTTATTTACTAATTTACTTCATTTACTTTAATTCTGGTTTTCTTTTTTCTTTTTATTGACTTGATTAACCCATAAAGACTATTGATTGACTGATATGGAGTTTTTGGGGCTGATACTGTTTTTTTTTTTACATCAGCCTTAGCCGATGACCGATACAAGCCGCCGATATTTCTAAGCCGATATTTGGAGCCAATATTGATTTTTTTTTTTTTTTTTTTTTCTCTGTCAAATGATAACAAATGTAATAAAATATTATTTTTTAAAAGAAACATTTATTGAACTAAAAATAATATTAAACTACTGTTTAAAAAAAAAACAAAAGGAGAAAGGTAAGGTAGAACAGGTAACATTAACATTTCATATAATAAAACTTACATTCAGATAAAAACAAAACAAAGTGTTCAGTGCACTTAATTCTTAAAGTCAGTTCTTTCTAAAATAAACGACAGTAGCACAGACCGTTAAGTCATGGTGTCAAACTAAAATATTCCTTCCACCCAGTGAACTCAGCTCCTCTCCCCTATAGAACATGAGTCATAGAACTACAGAACACACGAAAGCAACTTGCTTTTAACGAATATTTACAACTTGCAAGGTAGTGCACCATCTTATGACTCGGTGACACTGTAAACTACGTGAGTCACATGACTTGGCACAAACTGTCCCCACATCACAAGGCGCGTGCACAGTCAAAACACGCAACACTATTAAAACTAAATTGGTATTTCTAGGTTCATGTGCAATGACCATGAAACCTTTGAATATTATGTGAAAATACACAATATAGCTTACTCTTCCCTCACAGTTTATTCATTACTGGAATGATATATATTTAGTTTTACTTGAATAATTCCAGTTCTCACTGATACTTACAATTAGAAAATAAAAATTGTGACAGTTAACCTAATAAATATTACTACACCAAAAAAATATTTTTTTCAGTGTGGACAGCAGTATCTCCAAGAACACGGAGGTGCCATGAACTTTGCCTGTCAGTAAATCATGGCAGGGAAAAAAAGAGCATATCTGCCAACGCAACAGGCCGACGTTGATACAAGAAAAAAACAAAACATATAAATCGGTCTATCATTAATAAAAACCCAGTGTTACTTTTTTGGCTGTTCCCAAATTAATTGTTCTCTATTTCTGTCTTTCTTGACTGATTTATCACCAATTTTTAAATTTAATATTATCCTCTGTATTTGCATTTTTTGGCGTAAATCATGTATTTTCCTATATTTAACTCGCATATCATGTACATGTTCATGAAAACTCAGAGTAAATTCAGATTTAATTATATCAAAACAGAAGAAAATGAAGAAAAA
Source organism: Apogon hyalosoma (assembly GCA_037367295.1). Lineage (NCBI taxonomy): Eukaryota > Metazoa > Chordata > Actinopteri > Kurtiformes > Apogonidae > Apogon > Apogon hyalosoma. The sequence continues at coordinate 796,702 of JAPQRP010000030.1, read as the reverse complement.
CTTTTCAGCAAAGATATTGCTAACTGAATGTAAAAACAAGTGTGCCCATCTACGGTCATTGATTCAACTCCATGAGTTTTACTGGTAAATCAATGTTGTAGAAGATGACGGTGTTTCCACGTTCACTACGGAGCCTTTGAACATCCAAATGGGTCATATCTGATAACCATGAAAAGATGACGAACTGTATTTTGCACCACTTATTTACATATATTGATAGGATTAATGAATCAACAGGTATTAAACAGTTTAGATCAATGGATGGATTGTGTCGCCAGTGGCTGTTTGAATCTCTATGGGCTAAAAATCTTAATTTCCACCTGGGGGTCAATAAAGTTCAAGTAAGATGTTTATCTTGATGAGTAAACGGTTACTACAGGGTCTGATCAACCTGCCTTTAATGCTTAAGGAGAGTGCCTTCGGAGTTTTCTTCCCGTTCGTCATCTACTTGATGAATCCCTTTTTCGAAAGAGCACCTTGAACAAGGTTTTTTTTTTTTTTTGGGGTTCTAGAAGCGTTCGTTCCCATGAGATAGATAGATAGATAGATAGATTTTTTTTTTAATCATTCTTGTCTTTTGAAAAATGTAAAGATTATTTACACACATATCATTATCAAGTACATTATGAAGTCATCACATAGTCCGTACACATCTATCTGTTTATTACAATGGCAGAAACTGCTCTCTGCTTTCTTTGATTTGGCCCAAATTGTCACTGTTGCAGTGTAAGGGTGAAGATGCATCAAATCAACTACTGACTTGAGCATAAGTTCTGTGCTTGTGCGAGACCTAAAACCGGAAATGACGGAACATCTCTCTAGGCGAAAACACAGAGCTCGCTGTCGTCAGTCATTGTTGTCAGCAGAGAGTTTTGAGTAGTCACGAAGGGTTGCTGCTGTTGTACTTGTTGGACGGATGGCTAGTAATAAGAAGATACTAGCGTTGTCAGCTCTTGGGTTTCTTCTTGTGGAAGAAGAAAGATGTTGCAGGCAAAAACTACAGAGAAATCACACTATGCTAACAGTGTTCACTTCATGGAATGACTGAAATCCATAGGCAACACTGACTGGCATTCAGATATGATATGAGCAGTTCATGACTTATTATTGAAGACAGTAATAGTCTGAAGTACCTTGGCATTGCTGTATTCACATGGAAACCTCTCGTTCAGTGATTCACTAGTCTAGGGCTATCCCTCCGCCAATCAGATTGGTCCGACTGAACAACTAGTGGTGGCCAATTACACATGTTGAATCGGCCAAAAAGACTGGTGACGGCATTAATGACGGCTGATCGTACAGAACACACTGAGCAGACTCATGTCACTGATCTCATCAGACTGTCCGACCGCCGAAAATTGGGTTGGTGTGTCTTCACCTTTTAAGTAGATCAGCCTACAGCAAATATTAATTTTCTTTTGGGGGGAAAAGTCATTTCAGAACTGATCACTTGACCAAGCAAATGGATGACAGACAGAACATAATGCATCCATGGGACGAAGTAGAGCTTCCAAACAAACACAGGGTGGCCCAGTTATGGTAATGGGGGTGCTCCTCCATCATCAATACTAGACTGATGGAAATGAATGTGACATTTCTTTTTGCATTGCATGTTGTATACGGTGGCAGTCCAACAAAATACTGTGCGTTTGACTTTTTTCAGCCAGGCACTATATTACACACTGAGCCCTAATGACCATTCTTATGACTGCTCCCATATTAACATATGGGTTAATGCAACAAAGAACACACTTGGCACATTTTCTACAATTTTCTTGAGAGTAATAATATGTCTGTTGATGGTTGGATGGATGACCCAAATTGATTTATTTTCTTATTTATTTGATTGTGGGTTTTTTTCTGTAATATTATTAGTTGGTTTGTGTGTGTATTTTTATATACTCTCTATGTAGGGCTGGGCGATAAAATGATAACAGTATATATCATGATATAACTTCCTCGATGGAAATATGAGACCTGCTCGATACAATTTCGATAGAATACATAACGTCCATGTTTTGACAGGCATAAGAACAGTCAATCATAATTAAGTAGCGCTGCACCGAACCAATCATGCTAGAGCCACATCAGGTTAGGTTGATGTCCACAGCACAGGGGTAAGAGCAGCCGCAGCACATGCTAATGTTTGGGCTGTAGCGAGAGATAATGAGTGTTCCATCAGGAGAAAATTTGACTGAGAACTTGGGCAACCAGGTTACTGAAAAGTAGGGTGCAGCATAGAAGCTGGGAGTCGGACGTTCAAAGCATGTTAAGTTTCATTTTCAGTTTAAGCCAGTTAAGGAACACACCCCCATGTATATACCCCCAGCATTGTTTTGTGAAGATGGTCTGTTTTTATTTGTTCTCTTTTAAAACTTGAAAGCTTTAGCCTGCTGGTCAGACTTTTAGTTTAGTTTTAAATATTTGGACCTGTTTTATTTATCTGAAACAGTTGTATAATGTTCTTGAGCACATCTGTCATGTTCAACCTCTAACAGAAAAGAAATCCTATTTAAAGCTATAGTGTGGAACTTCTGTCCCGTCCCGTCCCTCCCCCCCGCGGAATTCTGCGTTATTACAACCATAAAGCTGGTGCTTCCATATGACATATACCCAGGTGTAGATAACGGATGTTATATTGTTGGTGATCTGTCTATTTTTTTGTAAGCAGGATTATGGTGAAACGCAACACCAAACTGAACGAGTGTACTCTCCACGCTCACGTTACACACTGTGTACTGCTCGCCATGGTACACAGAGTAATATGTGCTACACAATGTGGCTAACACTAGGCTGCTAACATTACATTCTGTTCATAGCACCATTTCCAAGAAAATAAAGTATTAGTTCCTTTTATATGTGACAGCAACACATCCAACTCCTAATAGAATTCTAAACCCAGTCACTTACTGATCCAACAGCAGCAGGTCCACATCCGTATCTGCCCTCAGCCCAGTTTCTTCCTTCAGGGCTCTCCACTGAGGAAAAGCCACGCCAAACCAAATCCTTGTTTGCCTTCTCCATTGGTCACTTTCCTTCTTGGCTAATACTCCTTCAGCCAAACGTCCAGGCTTTTTCTTTGTGGTAGGATCCACTTCTGAACCGTGTCTCGGCCTCTTCTTTGGCTTCTCCACCATGTTGCTTAACCTCCTTTCTCTTTCTACTTGCGCTCTGTCTCTTGCTCCCCCTCCCTTCTTGTTGTGAGGTAAAATGCGTTATTTCCTGTGCGCTAGCGCGGGAATGTTGCCAGTCAACACGCAAAGGAAAAATTGTATATGTTGAAAAATACCATGAGATTTTAGAGGAGCCAATTGGCTTAATCAACATTGTGTCATCTAGTAGTGGCTTGGGTAAAATGAACATTTACGGACATGGAGAAGTTCCACACTATAGCTTTAAATCAAAAATAACCCTGTGTTGTCTTCACAACAAACTTATGAGTAATGGAAAACTTAAGCTTGCCAAACAAAAAAAAATATTTTTATTTATTTTTCCCCATACCGCCCAGCCCCATCTCTGTGTCTTGTTTGTTTGGAACTTGTTCTCTTGGTTAATAGAAGAAAATCTCAATAAATACCTGTTTAAAAAAAACCTCCATAAATGTATGGGTTGACATTTGACCTCTGTGTGTTTGTGTATTAGTCAGCAGCCAGCTGCCGGTGTAGCCTACACACACCCCACCACAGTGGCCAGCTACACAGTTCACCAAGCACCTGTGGCAGCACACACAGTGGCAGCAGCCTATGCTCCCACTGCAGCTACAGTTGCAGTGGCGAGGCCCGCTCCCGTTGCTGTGGCAGCTGCTACTGCTGCAGCATATGGAGGGTACCAGCCAACCCACTCTGCAACCGACTATGGATACCCTCAGCGCCAACCTGAAGTACCCCCACCACCACCACCGGTCACTTCACAGAATTACCAGGTACACCACAGAGTTTTCTCTTCAAGGTTGTGTTATTCAAGTTACATAGTCACAATAATGGTCTTAAATTACCCTGGATATTCTGATGATGGTGTTTAGACATTGATATCAGATACCACATGTTCCTCCATTGATTAGCTGTTAAATAAATCTATAGGTTGCTGTAGTCCACCTGTTTTGTTGTCCATAATTTAAGTGGTGCAATGATTATATTTGTCAGTAGAAGACTTGGAACAGCTGTGGTCAATGATTTGCATGTGCCATGACACAGAGAATGGTTGTATATTCCTTTACTATCAAGAAAACCACCTATTTATCCAAATAATCAGGCATGAATGTTGTTCTTGTAGTATTTTTAACAAGAAAAGTCTGATAATGGGGAAGAAAAAAGAATCCACCAGGCTCAGTGGCAGTTACATTACAACCCTCTTGGATGAAAGATTTTCTTGTCCTTCTCAAGACTTTTTTCATTGACAACAGTGAGCTCCTTGATGGTTTTCAACATTATTTACAGACTTTGTCAGCTAAAACATACAAGAAGCTTCAGAGTAATTCACTACATGTTTAGGAAAACTCGTAATATTGGGTAATTTAATGTATAAGGTGGAATTGAATGCAACCATAATCATTAAACTCTAAAATTGCTACTTTACAGGGTTCCCTTAATAAAAAGCCAGTAATCATAGGTTGAATGAATGAATGAATTTATTTTTGGCTTGTACATCAATCATTGCATTCAGTACAACAGTCCCAATAAATACAAAAACCAAAAAAGGAATAGGCTAAAAGCAAAAGCTTATTTTTTTGCCTATTCTAAGGATAATTGAGAAAACTATGTGACTAGATTATGATGGAAGAATAGTGGGTACAGTTAATTCCACTTATACATTGCCTTTCCTTCTTTATAGGACACCTACTCGTATGTCCGATCTACTGCTCCAGCTGTAGCTTATGACAGCAAACAGTACTATCAGCAGCCCAGTGCTACAGCTGCTGTTGCTGCTGCACAGCCACAGCCCAGTGTGGCAGACTCCTACTACCAAACAGGTATGTTCATGCATAAACGCCTTATTTTTAAATGGTCTTTACTGTCAGATAACCTCGTTCTGACTTACTGAAAGGTAATTGTAGATTTTTTTGCCCAGTAATGCTTAAAACTATCAAGCACTGCAACCTTGAACAAGGGCAGCATTACAGTACTACAGTACATTACAGTACTTCATAATAATTATACTGTTTTATTTTATATGAATATTTATTGCTGTTCCCCTTTGTTGTTGTAGTTTCTAAAAAAATTTTTGTGTGTCACCCCATTTCCCATAGAAAAATGCTGTAAACATGAGCCCTGATGCTGCTGTTGTTGTTTTGGTCTTCTTTTTCATTTCTTGGGTTGTTTTATGGTTAAATGAATAAATTAATGATTAGACAATCATTTACTTAGCCGTTCCATCTTGCTGCCTCTAGTCTCAATGGTTAAAATTGTTTGTTATGTAACAGATAAGCTCTGGTTCTGCTAAACTGATCTATCAGTTAACCGGCTCAGTGTCTGCATGGGTGTGTGTGAGGGTGGATCAGGTGAACAAGTGTCTGTCTGTCGTCCTTGGTCCTTTTTGGTGCTGGGTTCGTTCACTGCTCTGCTTCGTTGTTGTTATTTATGTTGATGTTGTCACATTCTACCAAACGTTTTTTTTCCCATTTAATTTTCCATTGGTCATTAGGGGTGCAGTTGCACTTTTAATGCTTTTTAAATTGGCAAATTGTTAAAATCTCTTTGCAAGAGTTGCAATGCAACATTGGTCTGAATCATGTGCAGGTAAATGCAGTGAGAATTGACGAAGGATTTCTGTCCTTTGAGCACATTTCATGTGTGTAACCTGATTATATTAAGTAATCTGAAACTTGTACTTTTTTTTCAGCACCCAAGTCAGGATACAGCCAGGGGGTCACATCATATACCCAAACCCAGCAGAGTCGACAAGTAACTGTGATAAAGCCAGCTGCTCCCAGTCCCGCTACATCCACCTTCTCCATCTACCCAGTGACGTCCACAGTCCAGCCTGTGGCGGCTGCTCCCTCTGTCGTCCCTTCATACTCTCAGAGCCCAACCTACAGCACTAATGCTGTTACCTACTCTGGTAAGTTACAAATCTGCATTTATCTGATGCTTTAATGGCTGCTTAGAGAATGCAATCATTATTATTATTATTATTATTATTATTATTATTATTATGATTATTGTGATTACAGATTGGTTGCTAATAATTATATTTTGTAATGTGAAGCATGCAGCCGATCAGTGAAAGTAATTACAACAGAGTTTTAACCTGCTTCAAGAGGAAGTATTCTACATTTCTGTGTTCTCTCTTCTGTTTTGTATGTGCTGGGGAGAGAACTTTGTTCAGAACAAATACAGTATATTATTTATAGCAAGATATGCTTTAGTAGAGATGAAACTATTACTGTCTACAAAGTTTGTTCACAGGTTTGAGAAATTTAGATTTTTGATGAATTTTTGAAATATGAAACATTTGCCTTTACTTATAATGGTCCATATTTTGATGGCTTATATCACGGACATGGTTCTAATTACTATTGAGCACTGGTAGGAAGTCATATACGGACTTTCATTTGGGTCCGTGACCTTTGACTTTGACGGACCTTGAAGGGTCAAACTCAAGGTCACCCATATCACGGTCATGTTATTGATTCTTGATAGAACATGCTGGTGAGATACAGGGCCATTGGTTTTCTTTTTTATATGTGGTGTTACAATGGTCATACTTGTTACATCATGTTAAAGCCAATCAATCATCTAATGCCTTGTGACTTTACAGAGAAACCAGGTTCCAGCTGCTACACTATGCAAACCTTAGAATTCATGGCTAAAGATGACTAACATTTAGTTAAGTGGGGACGGTTGTCTTATTCCAGTTCTCTTTACCTTCAGTCCGGGTTTGTCAAAATGGCTTCAGTGTTTTGCCATTTTGACAACTATGCAAGTCAAATTAAAGTAGACCACCAAAATAATGGTTGCAGTCCGCAGTGACACTGCACTGAATCCAACATCGCTGGACACAATTCTACCGTTCAACTTTTTTTTTTTTTTAAAGGAACTTCATATTCTGGATATGAAGCTGCAGTTTACTCTGCAGCCTCCAGTTACTACCAACAGCAGCAGCAGCAGCAGAAGCAGGCAGTGGCGGCTGTAGCAGCAACAGCAGCGTGGACGGGTAACACTTTCACCAAAAAAACTCCTTTTCAGAGTAAGCAGCTGCGGCCAAAGCAGCCACCCAAACCCCCACAGATCCACTACTGTGACGTCTGTAAGATCAGCTGTGCTGGCCCACAGGTGAGTTCTGTAACATCATCCACTGTGCTTTGACTCTTTGTCAGATTGACCCAGTATTATTGCAAGCAGAAATCCAACATTTGTATGAATCACAAATCCATGTGTTGTGTTGGATATCTAGTATTTTACTTTGTTTCACCAATGGAAAAGTGTTGGAGGGTCATGTGTTATAAAGGGCCGGTATGTTGTAGGGGTGCAACGGTACAGGTTTCCCATGGTTTGGTCCATACCTCGGTTCTTGTGCCACGGTTTTTGGTTCGTATTTTGTGTACTAAGAGAACAGTTTTTTTTTTTTTTCTCTACCAAAATTCTATTTTTATTTTGCTTGTCAGCAAAAACTGAATTTCACAGTAGGAACAAATTATATGACTGTAGTGAATAAAATAACCCTTTCTGTCCTGAACTATAGAACCCTTTCTTATTCCTTTACTTGTTTACAGTTGTATAAAACACGTGCTCACATAAGGCCCAAAGGGGGCTTTTTAAAATAAATTCCTGCTCTGCATAGGGATGGAAAAGAAAATGACAGTATACAAACGCAACGGTTATCTACCATACACATGTCCTTATAGTAGTGTGTCATGGTATTGTATGTGTGCCAGAGTCCTGTACCCAGTCGGGAACCCACGCATATTTAAATGAGACAGTGTGTTTAATCGCGGGTCGGATTGGGTTGCGGGTCTAATGTACATGGGTACGGATGGATGCAGGTTTGGAACAGTAGTGGACTCGTGCAGGACTCTGGTGTATGTGGAGCCTATAGCCGCTTCACCAAAAGGTTCACGGTTTTCCTGAGTACCGTTGCATCCCTAGTATGTTGTACTATTCAGCAATGTATTTAATCAAATAGAAAACCCGTTATGGTTAGTGATTGAAAATCCCCATTGTACTTGATGCACCATTGTGTTCTATGTGGGATGTAGTAAATGACATTCCAATGCTGAGTGTCATAAAAAAAGCCTCTTAACTGCTCTCTGCAGGTTTTTTTTATAATACAGTACTGTGGGGGTATAAGCACGAAATAACCTGTTGTTGCAACTTCTCTCAACCTGCATGAAAACTCCTCCTTGCAGAACAGCAGAGATGGACACATTTGCTGACAGATTTAGGGTGTTTTCACATAGTGTACTCAAGTCTGTATCAGAGTACAATGGATCCCAAAGTTGTGAATGCAACTGTTCTGTGCTTGAGTACCGTATCCGAGACCAGTTGAGAAGGTGGTCCTGGGGTACGGACTGCCCGTACTCCAGCATGGTATGATGCCGTGTGAATGCGATCTGTGCCCGAGTCCGGAAGTGACCCAGTCACCATTCCAACAATGGAAGTGAGTTAATCACCATGAGCCCATAGATGCAGCTCCTGTTGTCTCCTGAAAAAGCCTCGGATCCACGCAGCACAGACTCACCTTATTGACCGAACCACTCAGTGATATATCAGGGACAACGAGGGGCGCTGTTCTTCACTTTGCCTCAAACAGGCTAATGGATAAAAAAGTATTGCCTGTGAACACAACAATCGTTCAGTTGATGACACAAGGGTTTGTCTTCTTCTGACTTGCGCATTTGTTGGATAGCGACAGAATTCCTTCCACACCTCCACCTAGTGTTTTGGCCCTGTAACACCCATTCGTACTCAGGCATGGGCCGCGGTACATGCTTGTGAGTGCAACATCTGCAGGAAAGGTGTGAATGTATCCAAGTACGGTACGAACTCGAGTACGCTGTGTGAAAGCGTCCTTAAAGGAGACACACACGCTCCTTAGTTGAGCCTTGTTTTGCTAAAGGTCGTCCTAAGTCATGGATGTACTATCCAACAGTGGTAGATGCATTGAAATATAAGCAGGAAAATTAATTTTTAAACCATGTTTGTAAAAATAGTCTTATGATGCTGATATTGATTATTATGGTGTAATGCAGTGTAGTTAGATGATCGTCAAAGGAATATAGTCCGGAATTAATCAGCAAATCCTAAATGTTTTGTGGCAAAAAAAAATGTGCAATTAGTGGTGTGAAGTCTGAAGTTATACAGCATTATTCACTGGAAATTTAACAGTAAAACTTGTGGTGACTAGTTTTTCTCATCCTCAAACTTAAGTAAATGAATTTCTCACCAAAGGCAGAATAATATTACTGTAAATGTTGCACATAATGCTTCTTATAAATTGAAGTCAAGATTTTGATGCAGAAACACAGAGGGTTGATATTTGATATTGGCTCCAACCCATAACAGATTTTTGTCACTTATTGGCCTAAACTCTGAAGTCTTCTTCTACTGCTACTACTACTACTGCCTTGTTCCATTGTAGGCATTTTCAAGGCATTAACGGATGAGTTCATTTATTTTTAGTCTACACTGTGAATGTTCAACAACCATACTAAACACTACCAACTAATGGCTCTGTTGTTTCTCCTCAATCACTGAATGGACCAGACATATAAGGAGCATCTGGAGGGTCAGAAGCACAAGAAGAAGGAAGCAGCCCTGAAGGTTTCCCAGAGCAGCAGCAGCAGCAGCGGTAGTGCTGGGGGAGCATTGGCCCGCAGTGCTCAAAACCAGCTCCGCTGTGAACTTTGTGATGTTTCCTGTACTGGGGCTGATGCTTATGCTGCCCATATCCGTGGAGCCAAGCACCAAAAGGTGTGGATAAGAGCAGGATGTGACTTCTTACTGCAGTTGTAACCTGCCTTAAGATATAATACAGATATAGTACAGTCAAAAATCACAGACAATTAATTTGTAATTTATAAATCGGTAGTATAAATACATTTATATCCCATGTTTTCAGTGCATCAGGAGGAAACGCAAGGTGATAAAATGTTTCCCTGTGCTCACTTGTCTTGTTCTCCAGGTAGTGAAGCTTCACACTAAACTTGGCAAACCCATTCCCTCTACTGAGCCCAGCATGGTGACTCAGACATTGTCCTCCACTACAACTGCCTCCAGCAAGACCACCAGTTCCACCCTCAGCACCACCAGCACCACTACCTCTCTGTGTTTGGCTGGATCCTCTTCCTCTGGAACCTCCAGCTCCCCCTACTTGAAACCAGTCAACATCGTCAGCAGTGGCGTGGCAAGTGCCAAGAGCCCGTTGACCAACAGCCTTTCTGCTGCCGCTTCTGCTGCTGCGGGGAAAAAGGTCAACACGCCCAAGATCAACTTTGTCGGTTAGTAGTCCTGTGTTGCACTTTTGTTGCCAGATTTAGCAACTTTACAGACTACCCTAGCAACTTTTTTTTTTTTTTTGCAAAAAGCACCAAGCAATGAATGTAGCTACTTTTAACATTCGTTAGGAAACTTCTCCTAAGTGGACCATAAGGTTAAAAACCAAACCAAACTGAAGCTCTAATGGTTGGTGAGAATTTGGCTGGAAAAACCTCATTCGGTTTTTTATTACACCAAACATAAAAAGCAAACAATTAGGAAAACGGCAGCAATGCTGGAGAGGGTGTGGTCACACGAATGCCAACCACTCGCATATGTTTTGGACATGTGTAAAAATGCAAATGTTTCAGAACAATGTTGTTCAGACAATGGAGGCCATTTTAAATTATAAAATTCTAATGGACCCCAGACTTATCTACCTGGGTCTAATACCTGATGATGTAATTAAAAGAGAAGAGGCTTACTTATTTAAAATATTAATTCTTGCCTGCAAAAAAGGTTGTCACAAGGAACTGGTTAAAAAAAAAAGTGACGCTCTTCGACCACAGCAATGGCTGGACATTATAGAAAAAATAACCTTTCATCTGAGATTAAGATCATGAGATTCATCTGATTAAGGTGGGAACTTTTTCATCGAAGATGGGAGAAATGGACCATATTCAAGGACAGTACTTCTTCTTACCAGATCTGATGCAGAAAAGCAGATGAGTGCATATGGAACAGCACCCCCCCCCCTTGCTGTTTTGTGCTCTGTTATTGTTGTTACTGTAAAAGTGTTTTTAAAAAAGTTAAAATAAAAAGTCTGGAAAAAAAGACCCAGACCCAAACCGAAGAAAACAAAAAGATAAAAACTAAACAAATAAATAACTAACTAACCTAAGTAACTCCTTCAGAGTATCTCTTTTGGGTCACTAGCCAGTCTCCAAGCCCAGATAAAGGAGGAGGGTGGAATTGGAACCTTAAAAAAACAAGAATTGACAGAGTATAGTTGATTTGTAGTTCTAAACATATTTAGGGTGTTATTATTCTTACTTTTTGTCTCTAATACAATGTTATTCCTCTCTCCAACATTGTTCTTTACAATTACATTCACATTTCCAATTATAGGTGATGTCATTTAACAACTTCTAGCTACTTTTAGGCCAAATAGTAGATACTTTCCTCCATAGAGGAGTGGGAAATGCTGGTTCGTTCGTGGTTGCCATACCATACAAAGGATTAGGTAGCACAGTCAGTGCTTTTATGACAACATTATTTCTCACAATATGTGCGCTGAAGTGCAAATGCTGTTTATCTATAATTTCTAAAAGTCAAGTAAGTGTGGGCTAGGTAAAATTCTTGCCACAGTGGTCCTACACCACCCAGCAGAGCACAACAGAAAAGGACACGCCCTTGAATTCCCCGATTAATGAAACTGTTTCCTTTCAAACACAGGTGGAAATAAACTGCAGACGACAGCAAAACTAGATGAGGTAAAAGCAGATGTTCCGAAGACTGCCGCCTCCTCTTCAGGTGCTCAAGATTCCAAGACAGAAATATCAGAGACTTTGTCCACCTCAGCCCTCGCTGCGTTACAGAGCGACGTCCAGCCTGTCGGCCATGACTATGTCGAGGAGGTAGTTTTCACAGTGCTTTGCATGGTGTAATGCAGCCTATGAGTAATTGGCAGAAATGCATACATAATCATGGTCATAACCTACGAAAACATTTCTAGGTACGAAATGATGAAGGAAAGGTCATCCGCTTTCATTGCAAGCTGTGCGAATGTAGTTTCAATGATCCAAATGCAAAGGAAATGCATCTAAAAGGTCGGAGGCATCGCCTGCAGTACAAGGTTGGTAACTGATATGTTTTGTACTTGAGAGAATTTTAATACATTTAATTTTAATCAGCCAAAAAATAATCTTATCTTATGCAATACAACACCAAATCTCAGAATGTATAAGACTTTGTTTATTCCACTGTGAAATTTCAGTTAACAGCAGTAACATACAACAAGCAAGTGCAGAGAAAAAGTCGAGTAGAAAAACCACAAACGAGTGAAAAATGAAATATAAAGAGAAAAATAATAACTTTGGTATTTATAGAAATATAGAGTTAAAGTTAAATATTGTTTACCTATTTACAAAAAGTGAATAATTTTTATCGACAAAAATGACCTGTCCTATTGTTTCCATGACTTACAAGGGCTGCTATTACTACTGATAAACATAATTGTTACCCCTGTTATAATTTAATGCTTATTTGCTAAAAAAGTAATAAAATACAGTCAGGTGCCCTTGTCAGTGTCTTTCATTGTGAATTCTGGCAGCATGGAAATCCTTGTCATATATTCCTTGGAATAATTTAACATGTTTGTCTTAACCAAGTTTTGTGATTAGAGCTTAAACGTCTTTTTCCACAATTTGTTCTGTAGAAAAAGGTGAACCCAGATTTGCAGGTGGAGGTGAAACCCAGCATTCGGGCCCGAAAGATTCAAGAAGAGAAAATGAGAAAGCAGATGCAGAAAGAAGAGTACTGGAGGAGGAGAGAAGAGGAGGAGCGCTGGAGGATGGAAATGCGGTATGACTTCACAGTTTCCCACCTATCTGGTATCTCTTCTCATATCTCACCTCTTACAGGTTTACAGGGAAAGCATCTCACCTTTCTCTCCCTCACTAGCCTTTAACATTTACAAAAATGCAGCCTAGTAGAAGAAGGTGAGGCCCATAAGCCCTATGTGGTGTCATGTACCTGTTCTAAGACAATCACATGTCCATAAAAGGTCAAGGGAATTTGAAGTGAACTTGTAAAATGTTATAAAGTAAATGCGACTTTCATGTGTTTCCGTAAACTGGTTTGAAAGTAGGATGCATGATGTGGTCAGAAGGTGGCATTGAAGGCTTTGTCAAACATGCATGTAATAAACAGAGCAGAAAGAGTAGAGCATTTTATTGACATTTTCTACTCCAGCATATTCATGCCAGTCAGAGCTGTTTTCCACAGTGTTGCATGGATTATACGCATATCTTTCCATTATTTTGATTGAAATCATCAGTGAAAAGGAATTGGAATTTCATATCATAACAATATAAATCCATACAGTTCGTGTTCTGTAAATTCATTTAAAAACAGTCGCGAATTACAATGTGATTTCCATTTTCAGGCGTTATGAAGAGGACATGTACTGGAGACGAATGGAGGAGGAACAGCATCACTGGGATGAGCGACGGCGTTTACCAGACGGAGCCTATCAGGGTGGGCCTCCTGGTCCCCCTGGCCCTCCTGGTCTACTTGGGGTTCGTCCTGGAATGCCAGGCCCACAGCCTCAGGGTCTTGTGGTAGGTCTTTATACTATTACATTTGGATTTGTACACTTTACATTGCTCATGTCCATAAGTGGATAGCATACCTCTATTTAGGCAATACTTGGTAGTGCTTGTATTGTTTGTTCATACATTGTTGTTAATAAACAGTTCTGTTTTTATATTTTTTCAGTTCTAATGGTGACACTCTTTCCAAGCAATAAATTTATGGTTTTGTATTGATTCTACAGTACATCATACTGTAATTTTTTTTTTACATTTAAATGAGTTATTACAAGTGCCAGTATCTTTTAAATATTGTAAAGAAGAAATTTGTTGTTAAAGGAACCTTTTGAAACATAATGTTCCATTTTGGTCTCAGCCCCAACGTCGCCCTGATTCTTCAGACGACCGCTATGTGATGACCAAGCATGCAGCCATCTACCCTTCAGAGGATGAGCTTCAGTCCATCCAGAAGATTGTGTCAATCACAGAACGTGCCCTGAAATTGGTCTCAGACATAATTACAGACCAGGACAAACCTAAGGATGAGGACAAAGAGAAGAAAGACCCTCTTAAAGATAGGTATGGTGCCTGCATCCATTCACAGCATTCCTATTTCCAACACACAGCCAACGGGTTGATAACAAGCAGGAAGAAAACTCCAAGGCACTCTCTTAAAGCATTAAAATAAGATAAGCTATACTTTATTGTCCCTGTGGGGAAATCTTTCTTGGACTCTGTTCAGCTGCAGTTTACAGGTGGACAGAATAAAGAAGTGCCAACAGAATAAAGAAGAACCAAATAAATAAATGGGCATGTGATGTGTACATATTCATAAATAAGTTATTGCACAGATATGTATTACACATACAGGTACAGCACATATGTAAAGGCCTTTCTTCTCACAGCATGGTCATGTGCAGATCGACACAGCTAACAGGTGTTGGCATTTGTTCTAAAGTTTTACAGTAATGCACTGCATAGTTTTACCCAGCCAGCGTACAGTTTTCTGAACCCAATGGAACCAGTCATATTGTCTTAGTATTAAGTATCACACTGAGATGAGGAGGAACTTTATATTTTACTATGATTGTTGTTTCTTTCAACAACTGGAACAATTCATTCTAGTGGTTCCCAGTCTGTTCACGTTGGTAGGATGATGGTTAAAAACACATTTTTCCCCACGAAACTTTAATTCTCTTTCCTCTTTTAAAATATTAATAATACAGTATATTGTTTATCAATATGCTGTTAAAGTTTTGTATATGAATGTATTTGTAACATGTTTATTGTTTTCTATTTTGTAAAACTGTGCAGAGCCCTGAAAGGAGTGATGAGGGTGGGAGTCCTCGCCAAAGGCTTGCTTCTTCGTGGGGACAAGAATGTCAACTTGGTTCTGCTCTGCTCTGAGAAGCCCACCAAGGGTCTTCTCACCCGCATTGTGGAGCACCTCCCTAAACAACTAACAGTACTAGTTTCACAATGTTTTGTTATTTTTTTATTACCAGATGTAATTGCTTCATTGGCCACTTTAATAGGTACCTGCGTGGGATATTTGTTTCTCAGATTTTCCATGGGTTGACAGCATGTGTGTGTGTACACATTCTGTACATACACACACTGTCCCTGGAGAACACCCACCAAGGGCGCACAATGTCACTTTATCGTGTTTAGAACAAACTACTAATTTCATACCAGTCACGTTTGTATGGTGAGGTTGACTTCCTCTTGCCAGTAGGTGGCAGTATGACTGTGATCAAATACTGCTGTAAACCAGTCTTCAACCATGCACTGTTATCAACCTTATGATATTTGAGACTGATTTTAGCTTGGGGAGCTGAGTTACAGAACTTTGTGTTCATTGCAAAGTATCTAAATTTGCAGCGCCACCATTGCAGCACTGTCACATAAAAACAAACAATCTAACATATTTTATCAGGAAATGGTTTTGTCTTTTCCAGTCAAATTTGAACTGGACATCTAGCACTTTTGCTTCACAGCAAGAAGGTTCAGAGTTGGCCCCTGTCAGACCAGAACCTTTCTGTATTGAGCTTAGTTGTTTCCCCCACCAGTTTAAAAACTGGCACATGTAGGTTAAGTCTCCTGTTGATGCTCGTGATCGGTGTTGATGAAGATCTGGAGTTGATCCCTGAGCACTTCCAGTGGGAGCTCACTGCTTCTAATGTGTCTGTGCTAATGCTAGGTACTGTGTGTGAATGTATTAGGATGAGTAAAATGCAGTGACCCAGTTTCTCTACAGGGATAATAAAATGAATTGACCTTAACTTTTAACATATTAAAAGAATTAAAAAGAAAAAATCTGACATTTCCACTTGTTAATACGTGGAGCTTTGAGTCAGATTCAGTGTTTTGTTCAGGGCAGGTACATTTTGGTGCAGATTGGGGGAAAATTAGTGTTAGTTTCTTTTGTTTGCTGTTTTGCAACTGATTCTTAGTATGATCCGCCCTAATGATAATAAACGGATACAATAGGCACTTGGGCCTTTAATATATACATTTTGAATTCTTTCTACATTTTGCAGTTTTAGAGACGAAAATGACACCCTGAGCCTTCCAACCTATATGCAATAACATTTGTACTTAATAAAGTGGCCATTGAATATACCACACCACAAACTCTACTGGCCCTGACTTTCCACTGTCGAATACCGTCCATCATATTGTTCCTGCATGAGGGATGATTGAAATAATATTAACATCTACACTGTTTCTTCCCAGATGGTAACACCTGAAAAATATGAGGTCAAGGGATCTATCCAGGAAGCAGCCATCATTCTCACATCCTGTTCCGAGCCAAAGATGCAAGTGACAATCACGTTGACGTCACCTGTTATCAGAGAGGAAAATGGCCGGGATGGAGGTTGGAAAACCCACCGTAGATTTTCCCCATCTGCACTTTTTTTTTTCTTTTTTCTTGTCTTTCTGCTACTTCCCTCTGAAACTGGTTTTAATGTCTGTTGATAACCTGAAGAGCACATTCCTGCTGGCACATGAAATGCTTAATTTCAGTCATCCTTGCTTTTTCATATACAACACATTGGAAGTTCAGAATCAAAGAGAAGAAACACGGAAGTTCAAGGCCAGATTTGGTAACTTCTTGCGGTCTCTTTTGCTGTTTATTTTGCGCAGTTCCTTTGAGCGGGTCAGTTAATTCTATAGCTGATGTGGGTTTCAGAGGTCTGAAGTGTGAGCCCCAACGGAGAAAAATCAAAGGGACAAGTGCCAGCAGTATTGCTCTTAGGCCTTTTGCTATGTAACTCTACCCTCTCAAATGCTATCTTTATCCTCTTTAAAAAGCATGATCATTGTTTGCATTGTGTTAAGCCTAGTTATTCTTAGGTGAGATTCTATTTTGTTTCCTGTGTTCTAGGGGATTCTGTTTTCCACTTTATAGTCACTAATAATCAAACATTTACAGTGTACTGTCTCCAAACTGAACAACGCAAAATAAAATGACAACAAAGCAATTTCAGAAGATAGAAAAAACATCAAGTGGTGCTTCTCTTCCCCAAATTTTATATTTCCAACAAGTCAAAATCTGGCCCGAGGCAGATCAGAATCCCAAACGGCTAGGTAGAAGAAATGCATTGTTTTCCCACAGGAAACAAATCTTTTGTGTTCTGGTGAAAAGTTCACCATGCTGAGGTCCCCTGCTCTGAAGTGCTCCCCTGAGTAGATTGGCATTTTCTTTCACATACAACACATGCACAATTGGACTCAATGTGGATTCATTTAGAACATTTACAGCAAAAATGAAAGTATCCTCAGTTACTTTTTTCATTTCAAGGATAATTTTCTTTTTGTTTTAAATTGAAAATGAAAACATGACACAGAACACGATGATTGTTGATGATAAAATCAGGTGTTATTCTTAGGGGAGTATTGTAAAAGGAAAGGAACGAAGGCAATGACAGAGGAATCCTTGTTTGGACCTGAGTACAGCCTTTGGTACACCACCACTGTTGGGGTCTTATTCCAACCTACTGGTGCTGCATGCAGTTATATCCTAACCCCTCTGTTTGCTGGTAGTTATCATGTTCTCTTCTTTGCACCCATTGCTGCCTCTTGTGTATTTGTAGTAATATTTACACATCAGCAGAACGACCTTCCTCTGGAACAAAATGAAACCCATTTTCTAGCCATTGTCTCCCATCAGAGGTTTAATAATGCCCAATAGCTCTGGAAGGATTTTTGACCAAGGTTTTCTCATGTCCCAAAAACCTTGCCACACCTACTATAGCCATGCCACTTTTTTATCAGGTCAGTCCCTACTAGGCATTTGTCTTTTCTTTTTTTTCTTTCTTTTTTTTTTTTTTTTTTTTCCTCAAATCATCAGTTGCATTAATATTTTTTATAATATTAGCATTGAATTGTCAAACAGAATGTACTAAAATGCCTGTTACTTCAACAGAGGTATGAGAATTTTCTACAGCATAACCTGATAAAATGGTAATGGCTTCATAATATTACAGCCATATTTCAGCGACACTGTTGCTCTTAGTTATTACCATTATATAAGCAGTCAGCAACCTACTACAGGACAAAAAAAATTATAATTTAGGCCTATTTATTTACTTTGACATGTTGGTTTTTGTATTTATTTAAGTTTGACATTACAAAATGCCAAGCAGTAGTAGCAGGGTCTCACAGTAAGAAATCCTCGGTATGTGTGGCAATGTGTTTGTTCTTTGCCAGCCTTGCTGACCTGGTCAAACACCCATTCCTCATCACCATTTTGACACTTCAAATCCATTTTTAGATGTAACCTCGGGTATGGTGAAAGATCCAGCGGACGTCTTGGACAGACAAATATGCCTTGACGCTCTGGCTGCTCTGCGCCACGCTAAGTGGTTCCAGGTTCGGAACATCATTTTACTTTTTTATTGTAGCCTTATGAGATGCATTATTTATTTGTTTATTATTTATTTGTGTTTTACCCATTTGGTTTTTTATTTTATAATAACCAGGAGAACTATGATTGTATTCAAAACAAATATTCAAGGATGTCAATTACAACAATAAGGATCTGGTTAATCCCAAATCATACATATTCATCATAAATGCAAGATCATCCCTATCTGACAGAGTAATCTAGTAAGGAACTGGCATCCTTGTATTCTTTTTTTCAATATTAATGCAGTATTGCATTGTAGTTACATGTAATTCCATAAGGCTGCACAATAACTTGCACAAGGTTGTGCCATCAAGAAGTGCTTTTTGTGCAACTTTGTATTGTTTTTATTCTATATTTTTGTAGAATGGGGATTGAGAGAAAAAGGAATATCTGGGTTGTTCCTGTGATTCTGCTACTTAAGCAAAACCACAGACAAAGAGAAGCAGATTTCCTTGGCTCTTTCAGTCCCTATACTCTCCTCTCAGGTTTACTCTTGTACTTTAAGTACCTGTTTGTGAGATACCTGGACACATGTGGAGTCAGGGTTTAGAAGATGGCAAGGAATGTCCTCATTTCTTGTGCATCTTGCAAACTTTGAACTCCCTTACTAACTGTGAGGTACAAGACTACTGGGAATGGCAGCTGATAGCAAACTGCTATGGCTCATACACGGCAAACCATATTCGAGCTTCCATTATGCACAGTAGTGTTTGTACCTCTATGACAGAACTGATCTCTTTGTTTGGTCCATCTCTTGTCACTCTTGGTCATTCCGTTCACCTAATTTTACTGTATCAAAAGGCTAGAGCCAACGGACTACAGTCCTGTGTGATTATCATCCGAATCCTGCGAGACCTCTGTCAGAGAGTCCCCACGTGGTCAGCCTTCCCAGGATGGGTGAGTGCATGTGTGTCAAATGTGGTAATGAGTATTTTTAAAAGCTGTATGAAGAAAGAAATGGTACATAGACTTTGCGAGTGTACATTTGTGAAAACTGGCTATAATTTCAGCAGTTTCCTAACTGTGCCAAACAAGACTGTATTTGATGAAACTGTTTATGTTGGCGTTGAACCTTTGCAGCCACAAGGCAGCCGACTGAATTACTGTAGCAAGTAGTTTCTCTTACCTTGCTTATCAGGTCATCTATATGTGTATTTGATTTGGACACAGGACAGACCTGCAGAACGTTCCTTCCATCAGTTCTCCAGACCACATGAGTCATTTTAGGTTCTTGATAGAAATGGGGGTGTAGAGACACTAGTTTCCTACTAACGCTGGGGTGTCCTTGCCTCTCCCAAACCTAGAATCCCTCCACCAGTCAGTGGGTTAGCAGCCGTTTGCAAGAACAAGACCATAAAATACAGTCCTTACCCAATTTTTGACCATATGATTTCAGTTTGATGGTTGTTTTTTTTTTTTTTAATTCTTGAAGAGTACTAAAGGCAATTGTGTTAATATTTGTGACTAGTTTGGAGCTCAGATCGTGAACATCTTAATTTGTCATCCTATCAGGTTCTTAGATGGACTGTCATTAATGGAACCACCGTACTGTGCAACACTGTTCAGGCCACCTTAAGCTTTGTTTTTGCAGGGTTGAAATGATCATGCATATTTATTTGTCATTCTCTTTTCTTTAGATACAATAACAAAATACACAGAATTCGTGCACATCCTTTAAAGAAACACAAAAAAGCTGAACTAAATATGTAGGTATTAAATGTTAAAGTCACTGTTTAGTGTGACCTTTGACCCCATGATAACAAGCAACACAAATGATTGGAAACATCTGACGTGATGAATGAAACCGGATATAAAACACCAGAAAATGAATGCCATAAATCTCATATTGTCCGAACAAAAGGTTTAAAGACGTGTACAGTGCAAAAGGGAGGTCACACTAAATACGACCACTTTGGTTTATAGAAGCTGTTTTCCCTGAATCATTTATTTTTCCTGCTGTTCATACGTCACATATATCACATGGATCTAAATACAGAGGCTGACAAATGTACATGTGTGGTTATGAGAACTTTACTAAACCAACAAAGCTAAAGGTGGTCTAAGGCTTTTGCACAGAACTGTATATGTACTATATCCTCTGTAAAAGATCTCCAAAGTGATCAATAATTGTCATTAGACTGTTGAATAAGAACTGTGATGACATGCTAAAGATTTCAGTGAAGTGCAGACAGATTCATGCAGTTTCTTAATCACTACAGGCCTGGAAGTCACTTGAGTGTATGTGACAGAGGGTCGACCAGTCTGAGGATGAGAAGCATTAAGAACCCATTTTCAGTCCAAAGAAAGTGGAAGAAGTGATTAAATTAGAAACACATTTTAGGTAACTGCATATACCGTGGTTCGCAACTTCCCACTGATGGCTTAGAACTGAAATTTTACATATAACCCCTTCAGTTAAATAACAGTTGTCAGGTTCACTTTACACAGCCAGTACTAGTGTAATGTTCCTAGACTATTTTCATTTTATAGCCCAGTAAATTCCACTGTTGGTCTTTATTCAGTGTGCTTATGAATATCTTTTCAGAGGACCCTGTTATACTGGCTGTGGTGCAGTTTACTAATGTTATTGCCCTCTGGCATTTTTTAAAAACGATTGTTTATTTATTGCGTTTTATAATTTTCCATTGACACGTTCACATACGCACTGTACATTCATCCATATTTACGTGTGCTGTAGGCTCATTTTCTGAAATCTATATCTGTTTTCTCAACAGTCAGTGGAGAGGACAATTGAAATAAAGTAATAGAAAGAACATAAAAAAATTAAACAGATCTTGAACAATAAACATGGGAGGGACCATGGAGCTGTGATTGTTCCTGTATATAAAAGGAAACCAGGCCTCTGAGTTATTATCATGTATTGAACCCATTTCTCCCAACATGAAGCCAAAGGTTCCAGTCTTTGATGAACCGATGCAGTTGTTTTCTCTGGTTTGTAAATGTTCAGTGTTACGTCCATCCATGCTGACGGGGATGGCTTTTCTTGAGTTAGCCGTTTCCTAGTCACTGTTTTTATTTTTTTGTTTTTTTTTTTACTTGGAATCAGTAGCACATTAATTGGATATTTGTCTTTCTTCCTCCACTCTTGTGGTATCCACTGTACTCGCTCAGACCCAACCATCCTTTACTGTTGACTCTGTGCAGGCCATGGAGTTGCTGGTTGAGAAGGCCATCAGTAGCGCCTCTGCGCCGCTCAGTCCAGGTGACGCTCTAAGACGAGTCTTTGAATGTATCTCTTCTGGGATTTTACTCCCTGGTAAGATGAACCTTCTTCATTTTCCTCCTGTAGACTTGTCTGTGTTTACACTAAACAGATGCAGTTTGGCAGTGTTTGGACGTGTTTACAGATGCTGTTGTCATTCGACTGTTACGCTGCCTTCATGTGTTGTCGGAGAGATGATCCTTTCCACCGTGAATTTGAAATTACCAGTGCGTTGTGTTCAAGGGCTTTTGTTGTCATAGCAAAACAAAATCTAGCTGACACAATTTATCATGACCTACAACTTGAGTAAAATGGTTTTGGACGTGTTTATTCATCTGCTACAGACCTTTTATTTCCATTCATTTATCTTCTGAACTTTATCCTCGAGAGGGACACGTATACACTGACATATCGTTAGCCTCGTAGCATAATTGACTAAGTCATGTTTTGGCCAAATTGCAACATTTATTTAAAAATGATTTAGCTGTGTTGAAAAAGTAAAGCTATGCAGATATCGCAATTTGGTCAGAAAATTTGGCAATTATTCTACGAGGCTGACCATATATAGTGACCAACAACCAATCAGTCTCACATTGACACCTATGGGCAATTTAGCTTAAACCAATGAACTTATTAATGCATGTCTTTGGAAGCCAGAGTACCTGGGAGAACATGCAAACTCCCCTTTTTCTTTTTCTTTTTTTTGTAAAATAGTTTTTTAGTCCAACAGCCCAAAGTGTCCAATAGACAATTGGTATCAGTTGTCGTCCGTCAACAGTTTTTCCAGAATCTTCTTCTACCAAACCATCAGTCAGAGTCAAATGAAATTCATAGCAGAGGTTCCTTGGGGCAGGGTCTACCAGATTTGTTCAAAGAATGGAGACATTTTGATTTTTTTAAATTTCAAAAATCCCCATTGATTTATAATGAGACACATTTCAAAGTGCTATAACTTCAGAACGGTTGAAGTTATTGATATAATTACTACTGGCAATAGATAGGAAGTCACATATGGGCTTTCATTTGGTCCCATGACCTGTGACCTTGAAAGGTCAAACAACTGTCAATGAATTTCTTTAAATATGCTGTTTAACTACAGGACCCTTGGTCCTATTTTTATTTACTAATTCTTTAGACTATAAATGTGCAAACTCATCAGGTGACAGCAGCAGAGCATTAATTAAAACATTGTTTATCATTTGTGACGAATCCCTCGTTGCTCTCGGTTCAAAGGTTATTTTCATCTCGGCAGCTCGTGTATCAACATTTTTCCCCAGTGGAAGATACAACATAAGGGGGCGTTCAGGCGCAATTTTTGAGTTCATAACTATTTACCATAATTCCCACAGCACATGAAGGCAGCATTACTTTCCAGGGTCCATTGACCCTTACAGCCATTTATTCACTCTTAGTGCTTTGCTTTTTTTGTTTTTGTAAACCTTGCAGTCTTCTTGACAGTTACCTGTGCAGCTGCTCGAGCACAGTTCTGCGGATCCTAATAACATGCCGTCTGATTTGTTGAACAGGTGGACCAGGCCTGGTGGACCCGTGTGAAAAGAATCCTGTGGATACTCTGACAACAATGGGAGAGCAACAGAGAGAAGACATTACCTCAAGTGCCCAAGTACAAATCCTAAAATTCTACCTTAATTATCAAGTTGAGCCAGAGATAAAAGAAATAAAGGGATAAAAGAGAATCCTGTTGGAACTGGTCTTTCTCTCTTTGTCGTTACAGTTTGCTTTGAGGCTGCTGGCGTTTCGTCAGATCCATAAAGTTTTGGGTATGGACCCTCTGCCACAGATAAATCCTCGCTTCAACATCCGCAACAGTCGTAAGCGTCGCCGTGACAACAGTGACGGTACAGACAGCTTTGAGGGCGAAGGCAAAAAGGACAAAAAGGATTATGATAGTTTCTAAGGTTATCCATTTTCAAGTAATCTATGTATATAAATGTACTAACATGTTACACTTAAGAAGTTCTTAAACATTTGGTTTGCGCTGTCTCCCATGTGCTGGCTAAAATCCAGTAGGTTGTTTTTTTTTTGTTTGTTTTTTTTTAAACTTCTGTTGTATTTTTATTTGATTATTGGTTGAAACTATAGATGCACCAGTGTAATTGCATCCTCACATATACTACAGAAACAAATGTAAGTTTGCATATTGTATATTTCTCTGTTCAGACCTTACTCTGTACTAGATGAAGCAGTTTTTAAATGTGCAGCTGTGCTTCTTAAGGAGAACTGTCTCGTAGTGGTTGACGCCCTGAAGAGCACTGGAGCTGGTGTTTGTCCTTTGCCTACAATCGCAGAAAAACACATGTGCATCATTGAAGTTTCAGGGCCATGTCACCTCTGACCACTGTCCCTTAAGACCGGACTAAAAAACCTGCTTTTTTTTTTTTTTTTTAACTTAATCTCTGCGTATACACAGAGGTAAGTTGCTGGGAAAGGTCGGGGACCATACTGTAGGATCAAAATTTCAAACCAGACTTGTTAATTTTTTCTGTACTCTGGATCCGAAGGAAAAGCAAAGATAACTGTCATTGCCTTTACTCATCTTTCTAGTTGCATTAGTAAGTGGTTTGTTGTTGTAACCATTGTGAAGCATTGATTTGGTCCGTTTTATTTTCAAAATTCTTTCAATTCTAACACACCCTACGCTTAATGCAAGTGTTGTTTAATGCCGTGGTATTGTTCTGTCTCATGCTTAGATCTCATGAGGTCTGTGCTAGTAGTAAAGTTGTCAGCCCTAACTGATGTTTTATGTCTGTCTAACCCGATCTCTTTTGTTTTCATCTATGAAAATATTTATATAATCTTTAAATGGATAAAGGCTGTTGGTTTGTGGAAAAGCATGGCCATTTTGAGTGTACCGTTTTGGCTTTTAGATTATTTTTTTTTTTTTGGGTTTTTTTTTGTTTGTTTTTTTTAAAAATGGTTAATAGGAAACTTAAACGGATTGCTTGTCTTTAGGTTGACACTTTATTGAGTTCCTTAATGAGAGGGGAAAAATCTTGACTGGGAATCAACAGGGCAATAACGTAATTTCCCTTCAGTGTTGGTCCGGTTGTGTATGTTTGCCGGGCTGTGCATTCTGCCTCCATTTCTTGTAGCAGAATAAACATTGACAGATTGAATTGTTTTGACTTTGTTTTTTTTTTTTTTTTTTTTTTTGTGGATTGTGTTCAGTGAGTGGGAAAAGGCTCAGTACGAAACCTGGAGTTCTCTAACTCTTACAGTATTAACAGACTGTATATATGGTGTGTTTCGTCTTTCAACTGTCTGCATGAAGGAAGTGAGAGGTTCAGTTATTCATACACTCCAGTAGACATTTAGAGGCCACACTCTGCTTAAATTACAAAAAAAAAAGGTTTCAGTGATGGCGCATGAACGACCACTTTTGGTCTGAATCGCAGAGAACGCTTGGTCTTGTAAATGTAAAAAAATGGATGAACAGGAAGGTAGTAGGCTATGGAATTCCAGGATCTCCACAATCACAAACTACAGTAAGACTAATTAAAGTGGCCCTGAAATACTGGACAATAGTGAGTTATGTTTGTGCTAAGAAAAATGTGGCACTGACTTCTATTCACCAGGATTTATTAGTAAACTAGTTCATATTTTTCACCTTGTCACTGAATGCAGACTGTTTAAAATAATATTACGTTTTAAGAAAATATGACCTATCACAATAAGATGAGATGGATCAAGTATAAATGGTCTAAAGCAGGGATGTCAAACTTATTTTAGTTCAGGTTCCATGTACAAACCAATATGATCTCAAATGGATCACGCCGGTAAAATAATCTATAAACAGTAACAAGTAACTTTTTTTTTTTAATTTGTTGTAGTGCAAAAGAATTACATTCAATTATGAAAATGTTTACAAACTATCCAAACAAAAAAGATGTGAATAACCTGACAACACTGAAATTTCTTAAGAAAAATAAGTGCAATTTTAACAATATTATGCCTCAACTTATCATTTATACATGTATATTACACATCAGATCTACAAAGACAAAAGCATATTTAGTTACAGGCAGAAAATTGTTAAAATTGTACTTAATGTACATAAAGTGTAATTTTTTTTTTTCTTAGAGAATTTGTTAATTATTCATCGATAGGACATAAAAAAAAAGAATATAACAAGAATATACAAAACAGACATTCCAAGCCATAGTAACCATAAGCTAATAAGAAGGCATAAAAACTAATATAATAAATACAATAATAAATACAATCAAACAAATAAAGACAAAATATAAATAAAAAAAATAAATAAATTAGAATAAAAATGAAGATCCTCACTCCTATAAAGTTTTTTTTTTAATTGAACAAAGACCAATTGAGCAACATATATTATCATAATATTACATCAAAGTAGGATAAAAAGTAAACATAGTCAAACTATTTAGGTTAAATGTAGGTCAAATTTAAATAAATAAATAAATAAATAAAAACTGCTCGAGGTATAGAAATAGGAATTATATAAATTAAATAAGATTATATACTTGACATAATCTTTTTTTTTTTATTCGCTTTAGAATTTATAATATTCTTCAAATTACCTCAGTAATTGGGGAAAAAAAGTGCTTTCTCCCTTTCATAAAGTTTTTTTTTTCTTTTTTTTTTTTAAATTTAGAACAGCACAGTTTACATTATAAAAATAGACTTTTCTTACGAACATACAAAGTGATCAGTTGC
This sequence comes from Apogon hyalosoma, assembly GCA_037367295.1. Taxonomy (NCBI): domain Eukaryota; kingdom Metazoa; phylum Chordata; class Actinopteri; order Kurtiformes; family Apogonidae; genus Apogon; species Apogon hyalosoma. The sequence continues at coordinate 770,137 of JAPQRP010000030.1, read as the reverse complement.
AATATAAGTCAATATGTAAATACTTGATTATAATCATATATAGAAAGAAAGGAGAGAAGAAAACAGCTAGGAAAGACAGGAAAAAGAAAAAAAAGTCAACTTATACTAGGGGTGTTAAAGTTCAGATGAATATACTGAGAGAAGTACAGAGTTAAGAACTCTGAAAAGCGAAAGGCAATCAAAACTGCTGAAATGAGGGAATGTATTGTTTGAAATTATTATAGAATACAGTAAAACATGGCTTTTTTTTGCTGAATATTTATTTACATCAATGAATGTGAAATTTCAACATTAAAATTAAAAGATTTATCAGGTATAGTGATAAACTTTTGATTGAGCTACTTTCAAATTAGGCCAAACAATACATCCCTCCAATACAAGATAAAATGTGTTTCGATATTGTGAATAAAATCACAGAGTTTTTGGCCAAAAACTTTTAACAGTAGGTCCCTTTCATAAAGTGATTCTGGTCGTTTGTTTTTTTTTTTTTTATAAACATTGAGTGAGGGTCTTATCTTCAATCGACGATCTTTGATGGTGCGCCTGCGCAGTACAACAACCTTTAACATTGAGTGAGGGTCTTATCTTCAATCGACGATCTTTGATGGTGCGCCTGCGCAGTACAACAACCTGGCCGGCAGCTACTTCCGGTTTCCTGCCTCCGCTCAGCTGCTCCTCGGTTGTTTGGAAACGCCTCCGTCCAGGAGCTCCATGGTGTGTTCCGTCCTCTGCGGCCTTTTCACTCCTCCGTGATGGGGGACAACGACGACAGCGACATCATTGAGCACCACGTGGAGGAGGAGATGGAGAAGAGAGGCCGCACGAGGCCGGCGGCGTCCGGGTCGTTGATGGAAAGCATCGGCGGGTCGGACCGTGAAGGCCACAGCAGCACCCAGTCCTCCCACAGACTGTTGGCCTACAGCGACGCTCTCATCTCCATCATCGCCACAGTCATGGTGAGTCAGAAGAAAAACAACACAGGCATCACGAGCAGAACGTCCTAAATTCATAAACGCTTCAACAAGTCAGTGTCATGTCTTTGAACGCATCACCGTTAATGACGACGACAACAACAGCAGCAGCAGCAGCAGCAGCAGCAGCATGTCGTACTTATTTATTATGTTCTGTGTAGTTTTAGATTCAGAACACTTTCTTAATCCCAGAGAAAACTGTGTTCCAGTTTTTTCCCATGCAAGCATAAGAAAAGAAGCAGAGAACAAATTATCAATGTTATAAATATTATAAATTACAATAATGAATGTACTAAACACAATTAGAACAAGCACATGTTATTAATATACATATATAGTTTAATATATATTTACATGAATAATAATATAATAATAACTAGACTTTCCTACATTTCCTTAATATAATAATAATAATAATAATGGATTAGATTTCTGTAGCGCTGTAGTAAGTGTGTAAGATACTGTTTATAGAAGTCACAGAGCTGCATTTGCACATCCACCACACCCTGTTCACTGTCTGAGGGATCAGTCACACACAGACTGGTCAGGTTATCGGTTTTCGTGTTGAACAAACTATCGGCTGGAGCTCAGGCTGATACTGAACAGCTATTCAGCAAGGAAAAATGAAAATAAAAAAAAAAAAAGTAAACAGTAAAGAATGCTATGCAGTTATGTACAAGAGATTTACAAGGGAGTTACAATATTCCTGTTAGAACGTGCCGTTCTATTGAAATTACCAATGTGAAAAAAATTACACTTGTTATAGGTCTGACTAAGTATCGCCCAGAATGAAAAATATAATCCAGAATGGAAAAAAATAGTCCCATACAATAGTTATAAATGCAAAAACATCTCCAATATGTCAAATAGGGTGTCTGACACTCAGAGGGAGGAGTTATAGAGTTTAAAGGCGGGGATCTGTGGTGGATCTGTGGTGGATCTATGGTGGATCTGTGATGGATCTGTGGTAGATCTGGTTGGATCTGGGGTGGATCTGTGATGGATCTATGGTGGATCTATGGTGGATCTGTGATGGATCTGTGGTAGATCTGGTTGGATCTGTGGTAGATCTGGTTGGATCTGTGGTGGATCTGGGGTGGATCTGTGGTGGATCTGGTTGGATCTGGGTGGAAGGTGCTCCTGGGCTCCATCGGTGTGCTGTGGACTGGGGGGTCGACACTGTCCAGGACGCTCTGTAGTTGGACGTCACTCTCCTCTCTGTGCCGTCACAGTCCACGTCCACACCCACACTGTCCCCTGCTTTCCTGGTCAGTTTGGTGAGTGTGTTAGCGTCTGCAGCACTCAGCAGCAAACACAACACTAACGCATTCCCATTTAGGTTGGTTGTGGTTAATCTGATGCTCAGTTCCGCATTTATTGGTTTAGTGCTTTGAGTCTGTTGGACTGTAGTTGTAGCTGTTGCTCACAGACAGTCACAGTAAAAATGATCAGACCACCCCTTTGTTTTCTTTAATTTCTTGTTCGTTTTAATGCCTGGTCCAACTAAAGGTCCATTTGTTTGGACAAATATAATGATAACAACAAAAAT
>JAPQRP010000030.1:739075-751566 GCA_037367295.1 Apogon hyalosoma | reverse complement strand
ATGCACTGGGGCGCCGTAAAGGGGGGGTAAACATGACAAATTCATGGGGCCCAGCATTTGTGTGTCCAGTGGATACAGGTTAGAAGATGGGAAAATTTCATGTAAGATCCGCTGTATAATAGAGGAACAGAACCCAGGAGTTGGACGCTGCTTGGACCTAAATGTTTTGTCTATGGGAGGATGACGATGTTCCCGCAGAGGCTGTATTTGTGCAGCGGTCAGTACCTGGGAGTCGGCGTTGAGGACTTTGATTCTCTGAGTGGAGATGAACAGATCCACCTCCGTCATGGGCTGAGGTTCATCCTCTGGAGCCTACACACAAAGAAACCACATGAGCACCAACGTTTCCAAACACACAGACACATTCATAGAACACAAACACAGACAGTTAGACTCAACTGTACATGCACCACTGCTGAACACTTAAGCAGATTGGATCTTATTTAAGTTCACTCAGCCAAGAGAATGCATATCCTCCCTTACAGAACTGATACAGATTAAGTGGTTTGGTTGACTAACGTCCCCAACAGGATATGATGGGATCATGATGGGCTCACATAGTAGCGTAAAATTACAGTGGTACCTTGACTTACAAGTTTAATTCGTTCCGTGACCAAGCTTGTAACTCAATTTGTTTATATATCGTATCAATTTTCCCCATTTAAATCACTTGAAATGCAATGAATCCGTGCCAGCCCCATAAGTCGAAATACATCGAAATAATGTCTAGTGTATCCAAAACGTATTCCTAACCTATAAGTAACGTGCTTTGAACCTATTTGTAACTTATGTCGAACTTATCGCCAACGCATATTGACGTGTGTTGACGTATTTGACGTGTTCTTGACGACCTGTTTTCACCTCTTCCAAAGCGTTTCAGCACCTCCCCTCTGGACAGCAACAGCAGGAGATAATACCTGTAATACCTAATATCACCATAATCTTCAAATTTAGAATCGCACTTAAAAAAAAATAACAAACTAAAATAAAATACATTTAAATTAAATACTCATTATTCACTTTCCAAAGCCACAAGGAACTGCAGCAGAGGGATGAAAGAGCCTCATGTGGCTGTGGAACCCAGTGGGATATATAAAAAAGGGGTTAACAGGAGGAACCCGTCAGTATTCCTCAAGACGCCGAGGTGAGCAGAGACATGGAGGATCTGCCACCAGAATACCTTCTACGTGTCCTCCAACGTTTTTCTTTTTATTGGCTAAGATGACTAGCGGTGGCGTATCCGGAACTCGCTCGTAACTTGGATTTTGACCTGCAACTCAAAGGAAAAAATCAACCGAGCAATGGATTGTAACTCGGAAAACTCGTAAGCTGGTGCACTCATAAGTCAAGGTACCACTGTATAACCAAAGGCCTTTTAACTACTCTTACTACATCAGCTGTTAAAACTCCACTGTCACTACTAGGGCGAAGTCAAGGGAAGGTTAACATCTGGCCACAAACATTTCATTACAATAATCTACACCAAACCTATATTTTTGGGAAGGTGATTACTTATATTTTCAAGAAAATGTATTTTGAAATGAGAAAAAATATGTGAAAAAAAATGAGGCGTTTTCTGAGTGTGAATGTTTGGAAAGTGACACAGTTTAGTGCCATCATTCTGGGTTCATTTTATCAACTCTCATAAATAAACTACATTTATTCTAAACACATTGATATTTGACTATTATATTATTCATGTCATATTCTAAACACACAGTGTTTACAATTAATAAATACATATATCTATGCAAAACACATTTGAATATAATGTTATTATTATTTGTATGTTGTAAATATAGTAAAAAAAATGTATATGATATTGATAATTGAAATAAAAAATGTTTAATTTAAAATTTACTTTTGTTGTCCATTTTTCAAAACCCTTGATATTTAGGTATGATCAAATATTTTTTTCCACTAACCAATTATTCAGTTGTAAAATTGAGGGTTTAATGTCTACACTGAATACATTTGAGAATGAAAATGTCAGAGGAAAAGACATTCATTTTTTGTCCATCCAGGACGCAGTAGTTTTTGATATTTCTCATTTAAAAACATTTGAAACTAAATTTTGCCCTTTGAGTCTGTTTAAGATGGTATTTAGACCTTTACAATTATGGGTCTTAAAGTTGTCTGGTTCAAAAGTTATGAATAAAAAAGTAGTGGGCGGTCCATCTGTGACGCCATTGACCCCGCCCACTAATAGAACGTAACATGGTGTATTTTATGTTTGAGTCTGACAGCATTCACATCATAGTCAAAGGTGGAAATGGAATGAATTTGACAATAATAATATTCCACTTGAATATGATGCTACACCTCCCTTTATACTATGGTTTCTGTCCCCTATGACTGATGGATCCTTCTTATGTGGGGAGTTACACTTACAATACAGCTACAACAATAAGAGTTACCATAATGAAAACTGGAATATGTTATGAAGACTTTGTATTTTTGGACATATTTACATCATCTGTGAATGGAATGGAATGTAAATGAATAATGATTGATTTTTTTTTTCTTTTTTAAGATTGAAAAATATGTCGGTTGATATTAAATAAAGGCTTTTAACTTGCTTAGTAAAGGTCAGATTTAGAAAAAGGACATCAGTGCAGTTTCTCAAAAGAAAAACTTAATGAGCTTCTGCTGGAGTTCGGTTTTTAGAAATGCAAGTATATTTATACTTTTAGACAAAGCAAATACAAAATTGGGACTGAAACTTCACATCCTTCAAAAATGAAATGATGTTGGATATTTAATACTAGAATGCATGATAAAAACAAAGTAAATATGTATACACAAATAGAGTCAGAGGTCCAGAAAACTATTCTAGGTCTGTGAGGGTTGACATGTTGTACTATTTAAGATTAATAATGAGCCATACAGTTTTAAAGAACAGATGCAGCAACATAAAGAGAGAAAGTGCAAACAGGAAATGTTTTTCCATCATTAACTTTTTACAGTAGAAGCCAAAAGATGTTTGTCCAATATCAATGAAGACATTAACAACACACTGGAAAAAAAATCTAAATCTTACCAAGCGTATTTTACTCATTTCTAGTCCAAATATCTCATCACACATAAAATAAGACATAATCACCTAAAGAGGAACTTTTCAGTGAGATATAAGAACTGATTTTTAGACAATAGATCTGGAAAATCTTATTTCAAGAAATCTTATCAAGATCATTTTCACTTGTTCCATTGGCAGATTTGTTTTTGCTTAATTCAAGATTTTATTTTATTTTTTGCTTAATTCAAGCAAAAATAAATAAATAAATAAATGAAATAAAATCTGCCAGTGGAACAAGTGAAATTATCTTTTTAAGATTTCTTGAAATAAGATTTTCAAGAGCTATTGTTGAAAAATCAGTTCTTATATCTCCCTGAAAAGTTCCTCTTTAGGTGATTATGTCTAATTTTAAGTGTGATGAGATATTTGGACTAGAAATGAGAAAAACACACTTGGTAAGATTTGGATTTTTGCAGCGAGGAAATGAAAAATGAAGACGAGACGCTATAAACAGCTGGAAATGACGTGACAGTGAAATCCAGACACAGAAACAGTCGGAAACAGAAGTCAGCCAGGCAAAAGAAAAAGAAAATAGAAGATGAGACACATATGGAGGTACTGCACCTTCTTCCTGTTCTGGGCTAATTTCTGGGCCGTCTGTCGGGCATGGAATAAAGATAGGAGAGGCGTTGGTTAGGACAGAGCAAAGGACAAACCCACACAACCACCAGACGGGACCAAAATACAAGACCGGCTGCACATTTTATTTAGTGTTATAGTGGATCTGATTTATAAAGGACTGCCTTCCAGAGACATCAAGTCCATTAACACCGGCTCAATCTCTACAAACCTGAGCTGAATCTGAGCCCAAGCCGGTCCACAGATCCAGATTCGGAGGCCAGATCTGGCTTAACGCAACTCAGCTCACCTCGACTTTAATCAACATGCTTGGTTTTGGAACGTGTCTATTGTAGGTACAGTGTGGGTGGTCGCCATAGCAACGCGGCATAAAAATATTGAGACGTCTTCTTCAGTGTGAGCTGGTGTTGGACTTCAGGGTTGTTTACGTTGCACGTGTTGGATTATATCGATGATTTTTGACCAGCATGGTTTCTTCCCGTGAGCTGTCACCGCACGACCGTAATAAGTAATAACTCTGGTGTTTTCTTCCTGTTCAACCACTTCCCTCAATGTATTCTCAAAGTCACTGCCCATAATGTGCAATAGTCCTACAAATGTGAAATTATGTGCAATAATGTTCTTTTTTTTGCAATGACAATGCAATTTTTATTCAAAATTTTATCAAAATATAAAGGCACTATTTCTTATATAGACGTAGGTTCATAGGTATACTGTACATACTGTTTACACTGATATTTTCAGAGATATACACAAGATGCGATGGGGGGGGGTTAAGGGGGGGGTGAACGTGACAAATTCATGGGGCCCAGCATCTGTGATCATTGTGAAAATTGAATTGAAAAGATAAAATTGAAAGAAGCTGGGAGTTGGACATTGAAAGTATGTAAAGCCCCCCCCCTTCTGTTTTTCTTTGACAAATCGCACCCTGGATATGCATACCGTTTTCATAGGCAATACATACTGTTAATATAGTCATTATCATTCATAAATATACATACTGTCACATACTGTCCACACTGTAAATCTGCATCTATTCATATTATGTCCATTTTTATTTTTTATTCTACTTAAGTCTATTCTTATGTTACTTTGTAAAATTGTTAAATTTCTACTCTATTTTCTTATCTTGTTTTTAGTTTTTGTAATTATATGTTCACTCTACTAGTATTTCTGTAGACCTCTTGTTTTGTTAATATTGTTGCACTGGCTGGAGCAGCACTCCTAATTTCATTGTACATACAATGATGATAAAGACTATTCTATTTATTCCAGGTAGGTGTGTTTAAGGTCTAACCCCTCCCAGATGTAAAAAAGTTAAATGGCATTTCCTATGTCAAGAGTGCAACGCTTTAAAATGGGTAAATGGATAAATTTGAGCTTTTGTAGGAGAGGAATGGTTTGTTTTCTGAGCCATTTCAACAAAACCTCAAAAGCAGAATAACAATTTCTTCTATGAACTTTGAGCTGAATATTTCATCCTGAAGAAGAAGTAGAAGGAAGAGGCAGAAGAAAAAGGAAAGAAGAAGAAAGAGGAGAAAGTGTCTCTGTATGAACTCCTTTGGACTCCAGTAGTAAGTGTGTGCATGGTCCTTCTGCAGCTCTACAACAAACATACACTGGCAGACACTGGATGTTCCAGACCAGGGGTGTCAAACATGTGGCCCGTGGGCCAAAATCAGCTCGGCAAAGGTTCCAATTCGGCCCATGGGATGAATTTGCAAAGTGCAAAAATTACACTCAAGATATTAACAGTCAAGGGTGTTGAAGTCATTTTAGTTCCACATACAAACCAATATGATCTCAAGTAAAATAACAGCATAATAACCTATAACCTATAAATAATGACTCCAAATTTTCTTCTTGATTTAATGTGAAAAAAATTACATTATGCACAAAAATAACTTGAATTTTTTGTCTTTGTTTTAATGCAAAAAACATTAAATTATGAAAATATTTACATTAACAAACTATCCTTTAGCAATAAAATGTGAATAACCTGACAGACATAAAACAGAACATAAACACATATAATGAACATAAAACATAAAATGAAGAACATAAAACATAAAATGACTAAAGAAAATTAATTGCAATTTTAACAATATTCTTCCTGTTACTAAATGTTTTGTGCCTTTGTAGGTCCAATCCATAATGCACATGTATAAATAACTGAGGTGTAATATTGCTAAAATTGTACTTATTTTTCTTAATAAATTTCATTTTTTTCAGGTTATTGACATCTTTCTTATTTGGATAGTTTGTAAATGTCAGTATTTTCAGAATTTAATGTTATTTTTTTTGCACTAAAACAAAGAGGAAAATTTGGAGTTGTCATTATTTTTAGGCTATTTATTATGTTATTATTTTCCTGGTCACATCCACTTGTTCATGGTATACACAATTACACATTACTTTTGTTATTATCAGCTACGATGTTCCTTAAAGTGCGTCTGATGACGTTGACAGCTTTATACTGGCAGTAAGATAGCATTTACCATTAGTTCAACCCTAACCCCTCTTGCTTCTGTAGCTCCGCCCTTTTATCCAAATATGGTCACGTCTAGCTCCAAACACTTGGAGTGAAGGTGGCTCTGTCCACGTCTTCCTTATATCTCTGGGTTCCTCCTGTGTAGCTTCAGTTTTGCAGTGGTTATCTGTATGTCTGTGCACTGTGGCCGGTGTTCACCTTGATGCGGCTCACGGCCTCCTGCGCCTGCATCATGCGGATGTTCTTGGACGGCGTCTTGTCTGACAACAGCTGGGTGGAGCCCAGGTAGTTGGCTGCAAAGATGATGCCGTCGATCAGGTCTTCTGGGTCACATGGGCCTGGGACTGCAGGAACACATCGCAATAATAACACAACGGCATGTGTAATCTACATTGTCTCACAAGAATACGTCTTATAATATAAAATAAGAAAGACGTTTTATAGTGGAATTAGATCTTAGCAACTGCTTGAATCGAGCCTTGTGATGACTGACAGTGTGTTGTGTTTAAAATTTAATTTACAGTTAAAAGCAAATATTAACCCATAAAGACCCAAACACCCATGCTCAACCAGAACCATCTACTGCTGTTTAATACCCGTTGATCCATTAATCCTATCAATACGTGTCAATAATTGGTGTAAAATGCAGTTTGTCATCTTTTCACGGTCATCAGATATGTCCCATTTGGACGTTCAGAGGCTCCGTAGTTACCATGGAAACACCGTCATCTTCTCCAACAAATGGAGTTTGATAAACGACGGCGGATGGTTTATGTTCAATTAATGATATATTTTGTTGAAAAGGTCCTTTTTTCTGATTTGGTCTAATAACTATAGAATTCACTCTGAGTTTTTATGAACATCTACATGATCAGTGAATTTAATATAAGAAAATAGATGATTTTCACTGAAAAATGCAAAATGCAGACAATAATATTAGAATAAATGGCGATAAATCACTTAGGACAGACATAAAAAAAATCACGTGGAAGTTGTGACAAAAATACTAAGAGTTTAAGAGTTAAAGATAGTTAATGTTATAAAGGCAAACGATGCAAAAGGCATTCAAATACATTCAAAAACAAAGTAATTACATTTGCACTGTTTACACTGTTTACGCTACTACTACATTTGCACATTTTTACACTTTTTTGTATATTTTTAAAATGTTACCCTTTCATACAGAGTATCTCTAATTTGCACATATTTTTGGATTGCACACTATTTTATATTTTATACATTTTTCAATATATGTCTGTATCTTTTGTGTTGTTATTTAGATTTAAGTGCGCTGTCGCTGGTAGACACCACCTACAGTTTACTGGTGTAATAACAATAAAGCCTATTGTATTGTATTGTATTGTATTCTATGTAAAGCTGTACTGAGGCTCCATGTGCAGTATTTATGTGACTGACTGTATTTATAGACTCCAGCGGTCATTCGTCCGTCCTCCATCTCCTCATAACCTCTGTGTCCTCTCTGTTGAGCATCTGCTGCTACTGAAGCATCTGACATTTAGGAAATGTCACCGCTGCCAACCTCTGTCAGCTCCAGGTAGACATCTGCTTAAAGACGCCGCTGCTGCGCTGAAGGCTGCTTTATTTATCAGTGTTTTAGCCGGCTGTGATGATTATTAAACGTGCAGATTTTTAATTACAGATAGGCCTTAATGTGTTTCAGAAATAACGTTGTGTTTCTGAATAAATAAAGCGCCTGAAATGAGTTGAAGGCTCCGATAAAACAGACGGATATAGAATCAGAACAGTCGGTCTGCTGTGAATGGAAGCGGTATCATGATCAAAAGCAGAATTAATATCAAACTTGAGAAGGTTAGATTCTAGTAATGTTTTCAACAAAACCTGGAAGCCCTTCACAGACTATTTAGATAGAATTACTAGAGAGTGATTAGACTTCCCCTCATTGCCCCTACCTATTTTAATTTCATTTATTTTCAGTGTAAATCCAGCAATGGTCATGTGTGTTTTTTTAATATATTTCTTTGGGTTTTGTTTTATTTTGTTTTTTCTTTTCTTCTTAAATGTGGGTGGGAAGGAAAAATACTTAATTATGGTTCATTCATTCATTCATACTGAAAGAGTATTTATTTGCAAAACAACGCTCGATGTCTGGTAATGTTTAATTGACTGATATTATATTGATATATAACTGTGAAATATATCTGACCATTTACAAAGTATGCTAAAAAATACTTTTTTTTGGAAGATACTGTTAATTGAACTAGGTCCTGTATTACATGTATGTTGTTTTTGTTTTGTAATTGTGATGAATGGTTTTTAGTTGTTGTTTGTGTCGGTTTGTTTTGTTTTGTTTTGTTTTACGTGTGGGTGTTTTTGGAATTGGTGTACTGCAGTGTAAAGACAATCGTGTTGGGTGTGGGACTCCAGGAAGAATAGCAATGGCCTAAACCAAAGCTAATGCAGATCCAAATAAATGAGATGAAATGCATAGAAGCTGTTCTAGCTCAGATTGAAACTGTTGTCGTTTTCAATATACATTGTATAAGACAACCTCCTATTACCTTTCAACTAGAACAGCTGGAAACAATATAAAAGATTATAATAAAAAATAAAAGATTTATAAGATTAAAAAACAAAAAAAAAAGTTGAAACCAAACAGCCTCTACAGAGACAACAGGGAAATGAATCAGGGAAGGATCTCTGCCTGCTGCTGGCACTTGTCTTATTCAACAGTTACTGAATTTTAATACCTGTCAAGATCATATTTCAGTCTTTATCCCATAAAGACCCAGTGCTACTCTTGTGGCACTTCCAAAATATGCTTTTTCTCTATATTTAAATTCTTTTAAAGTGATTGATCACCGTATATTATAATATTATCCCCTGCATTTTGGGAGTTTTCAGTAAAAATTATATATTTTCCTATATTTAATTTACTGACCATGTAGATGTTCATAAAGGCTCAGACTAAAGTTGAAGGTTATTATATCAAAAGCACAGAAAACAGAAGAGAAAGTGACTTTTTCAGTCAAATCTATCATTAACTGAACATAAACCCAGTGTGTCCATCCACTGTCATCGATCCAACTCTGTGGGTTTTACTGGTGAATCAGTGTTGCAGAAGATGACGGTGTTTCCATGGTAACTACAGAGCCTCTGAACGTCCAAATGGGTCATATCTGATGACCATGAAAAGATGACAAACTGTATTTTACACCAGTTATTTACATGCATTGACAGGATTAGTGGCTCAGTAGATGGTTTGTTCACTGGTGGAGGTTTGGGACTTTATGGGTTAAGGGTTAAAACCCAGTTTGAGCTGGAACACAGAGCCCAACAAACCTCATATAAACACATCAACACCCATGGATGTTACACCCTGCACTTTGAATTGGTCTCATAAAGCTCTTACAAGTCGAACCGGTTTGTGTGTCGTGATATTTTGAAAAAAAGGAAATAAATGACTTGTGTTCAGAGTGAGTGGGGTGGGGGTGGGGGGTGGGGGGGGGTGACACTCTTAACACTCACCTTCCACGTAGGTCGGGAAGGATGCAAGGCTTCTCCTGGACTATAAAGAAAAAGACGAGACATTTTTAGGTATTTTTAAACCATCGGATGAAACACACTGGACATGGACTGAACTCACCTCTTTACTGGATGGAGACGACTCGAAGCTGTCGTCCTGCAGGAGGTGTCGGCTGGATGAGCCCGCCCCTGGGGGGGACGGAGACCCAGACCCTGGAGACTGAACACAGAGGAGATGGGGGGGGGCAAATCAGAACTGAGCCACACCACAAAATAATTTCATTTGTCAATATCCATCCATTCCTCACATTCAGGCTGTAACGCATTCAAAGAAAAGTCAGAAAAGGATCAATTAAGGACGTAACAATGATGATGATAAACTAGCAATGTTAATTAACACAGATGATACAGATGATTTTCAGGATTTGGTGCAAAAACATTATCCAGGAAAGGTCGAGTTGGGACGGGAGATAAAGAGATTATTTCTAAGGATACATTTTCATATCATGATAATTCTATTTATCACAACATGCATTTCTGTTTGTCTTTACCATTTATTTTGTTTCGTTTATTTTGCCAGAGGAGCCTGGTTCACATACGTGTTCATCTGTTCACACTGTACTACAGCAACCAGCAACTCAACAATTACAATATAAAAATAAATAAATAATAAAAAAAACAAAATCCACATTTCAAGGAATTAAGAGCTGTAATATTTCATATTTCATAAGCAACCCCCCAGATATTTAGATAAAAGTATTTTTTTTAAAACAAAGCTTTAATATTGTTAGAAAAAAAAAGCAATATTTCATGAATTTAGTGCAATATTTTAGAGAAAAAAAGGCGTATTTGGACAAAAAGTGACACTACGATCAAAAATGCCATAATATCATGACAGAAACAAGCTTTTTATTATGAGAGTTGTCAAAATTCTCAACCGACTGCTGTCACCTATTAGTCGCCATGAATGCTAATGTAAATGTCAGCGCTTGTTTCATCAACATCTGGAATAGAAAAAAAACAAAAAAACACTGAAATTGACTGGATTGAAATTATCATGGGTTTTCTTATAAATATTGTGTTTCAGGATATTTCCTCATCTTTATCTGGTTGTTTGTGACCTCTGCTCACTTCCCCTTGAATTACAGCTTAATAATATGTTAATTATTATATGTATCACACAACTGTTAACAGTACCCCCCCATATCATATAAATATCAATGTCATGTACAACTATGTGCAAATATGTAAATAACATGCATACATATACAGAACAAGTCATATAAATGGATAATTCTCTTTTCAAGGTGCTTGGTCTTTATCCAAAACTGCTATTTTTTTCCCCCAGACCTTGACTTTATGTACTTTTATACTCGCGTGCCTACTTTTTTGGTTGAGATTGCACCTGTTGTGTGTAGTAGAAAAGCTCATTTTAATAAATGCATGAATAAATGAACGTAGAATTTGCAGTAAATTATGTTTTATCGACAGAAAAATTTTCAAAATGTATGAAAATCACAAATGTGCATGGATATCACACAAACAAGTTTCACTAGAATCATTCCAGTACCAATCGTTAGTTAGTTAGTTAGTTAGTGAAATCATATGTTTTTTTGTTGTTTTTTTTGTAACTCTTTATTGTTTTTTCTTTTCACCCATTAAAAATTTTACAGCGATACAACAGGATAGAATTATAAGAAAATATATCAATAAAAATATGAAAATTAAATGTGAATAAAAACAAGAAAAAACAGCAACAACAACAAAAAACAACAAAAAACAAACACACACTCACAGAAAAAACAAACCAAAAACAAACCAAAAATTGCAAAAACAATAATAATTTTTAGATGAAGTGCAGAACAGATAACTGAGCGGACCCGACTGCAGTCTTGGGTATTTCTATAATAACTTAAGGGACTGGTATTCTGATACCACAGTGTATTATGGTAAATGTTTTGTTGTTCTGGCCTTGGCTTTATTTCACCTGGAAAGAGTCATAATGTAACATCATATCCTGTAAAATAAAACTGACAGTACTCATATGTTTTCCTTATGCATTTCTTATCTTACAAGATTACATGCCTTTGACCGCACTCTAAAATTCAACTATGAGGGGAACTTTTTTCCATACTTTATTGAGCTTTTCACACAAAAACTCCAGACTTTTCAAGGTCTGGAAAACAGTTTCAAAATGACATACTTTTTAAGGCTTTCAAGACCTGCGCAAGCACCCTGTGTTTTATAATAATAACTAGAAAAGCACTCGGAGAATGCAAACCACCAAAATATAATCATTTATTCCTCGTGCCAGTATCAACATTTCCTGAAAATTTCTTCAAAATCTGTCCATAACTTTTTGAGTTATCTGACGAAAAAATTGCATTTATAAAGCACTTTTCATAAAATGGAATCTCAAGTGCATTTCAGTCTTTTTTTCACTCTTTTTGCTGCTGTAAACTGTAATTTCCTCATGATGGGATCAGTAAAGTCATATTTTACACCATCTTATCTTCCAGGAACTTCCGTTGGTTATTACCGTGTTAATTACTACATTATTCCGCTGAAATGTTTTGTGAAACCCCACCCCTTGTACCCTGACACAGATCTGAATCACCCGTCCTCGCTAAAGCCTCCCTTTGACCCACTACGTCCGCAGACAGACCTTGTCTCCGTCCTCATGTTGGGCCTGATGCTGTTGCTGTTGTCTGGCCTGTTCCTGCTCCAGCTTCTCCACCTGATACATCCAAAAGTTTTCCATGTTTATGAGCAGACGCACCAATAATCCAACGGAACCTAAACAGAACCCACGGCCCAGAGAAATGTCTGAGCGGGTAACGG
>JAPQRP010000030.1:676410-691213 GCA_037367295.1 Apogon hyalosoma | reverse complement strand
CCATGTTTTCTTTTCTGTCTGTTTTAGTCACGATACACACAGGAGTTAGTACTGGATTGCATAACCATTGTTTCTGATGACTTCTGATGGCCTAATAATTTTTTCCGCGACTGTATCTCAGATCTATCAAGAGTTAGTGTGAAAATACTGACAATGTCATCTCAATAACACTTGAGCTGATTTTTGTTTTTAATTTCCATCGTGATTTGATGCCATTGTTTATTGCTTAGGGTCTATGTCTTGTTGATTTCAATAAAATTGGCCATTCTGGGCTTCCATACAGGATCAACAGCTGTGTGTCGGTAGCTCCGCCCTCGCCAACGCCAACACAACTACATTTACATGCACAAAATACTCAGATTTTCAAAAAAAAAAGCACTAAAGGGACAAAAGGAAAATATTCCTAAGTCGATGACTAATGAAACATATGACAAATGAAAATGAAGATTCCACTAATATTCCTGTTTCCATGCAGTCATGCCTACGGTGATTAAAAATCAGCCTTTTTATAATGTGTTTATAACATCCCATTAGTGGTTACAACACCTGAACTCTTCCTTTTATTCAAACACAGCCTTTATCTGCATTTATGAAATGTACACAGATTGTTAGCCTCAACGCATAATTGCCTAAGTCATTCGCTATATGGACAAAAGTATTGGGACACGTTGAATTCAGGTGTTCGTCTTCTAACAAGGGTCTGGGATACAAAACAATGACAAATGTGACTACTGTGATAAATATATTGATTAATACTGATGTTTATTTGTCAAATCGGCATGAACAGGACTTCTTACAGCTGTAGACATGATGTGTCCATATATGTTTGTCCATATAGATTATACACATCAATATTTCCTTAAAGTTTAATGGGAACATTTTCTTTCTCAGTGAGATGTAAAGAAGGTAGATGATTAGTTGTGGTAAAAAAAATTACTCAGTCAGAGCACGAAAAATATTTTAGAAATTTAGAGGTAGAACATTAAAATCAGTCATAGATTAAAAAAAAAAAAAATCAATGTAGAGAGAAATAAAGTAAAAACTATCACTGACGCATTTTGGAAGCGAAGATAAGAATTTAAACCAAACGAACCAATGTAATGTAATGATATTCATCACAACATAAAACTATATTATGATATTTGTCATTACTGTTTTATATCCCAGACCCCTCAGAAAAAAGAAAAAAAAAAAAAAAACACCTGAATTCAACGTGTCCCAATACTTTTGTCCATATAGTGAATAACTTGAGCAATTATGTTATGAGGCTAACAAGATGCAAAAACCTGCTGGTATCCTCTGTCATAATGTGTAACAGTAGGTGAGTAACTTTTCAGTGGAGTATCCATCTGAACCAGAGAGGATCTTTGTTTCTACTCCAGCTGATTGTATTGTAGTGAAGATGACCTACATCATCACAGTGAGGACACGTCTCAATGAAACTGAGGAGCAACTACTTATCACCACATGTCCTGTCCTCACTGCGTTACTCCATTTATTCTAAATACATGAGGTCTTTCACACACCTAGAAATTGAAACTATCACCTTGAACCATATGGGCTGTACATTGACGGCTAATATTCACTACATCTTTGTTTGGGTGAGGAGGGAAGACATTTATGAAGAGATATGGTACCGAATTAGACATTTAAACTAGTTGGTTAGCGTCTAAAACGGGGTGTCGAACATACGGGATCAATCGGCAAAGTGCAAAAATTACACTGACAATATTAACAATCCAGCGTGTCAAACTCATTTTAGTTCCATTTTCCAATTTCCAAAATTTTGACAATATTCTGCTTATGACTAAATGTTTTGTGCATTTGTAAATCCACTGTGATCTGGAAGTTGTAACGTACACATGTAAATGATAAACTGAGGCATAATATTGTTAAAATTCACTTATTTTTCATCAGAAATTTCAGGCTGTTCATGTTATTCACATTTTTTGTGAGAGGATAGGATGTAAATGTAAATATTTTCATTATTTAACTTTTTTTTTGAGCTGGAAAAAAAAAAATAGAGTTGAGTTCTCATTATTTAAAGGCTATTAATATTTTATTGACACTCGAGGTCAAATTGGGCAGAATGTGGCCCCTGAACTAAAATGAGTTTGACACCCCTGGTCTAAAACTGCCTTTTATTGTTGATAACAGCTTGCATTAACATGTTTTCATTTCGATGCAGTTTGAAAGGATGAATCCTTTGAGGTTTAGGTTGGGAACATCTGTCCAGTATTTACTCTAGACAAACTGTGGAAAAATGGGAGCTCACCAATCCCAGTAATTAAGCCAACTCATGAACTGGTCAGTGTATAGGTAGTTCAGCGGTAACCCTGCAGTTGTGAACTTGACTGGTTCTGAAATTAAATCCTTTTTTTCTGAGTCTGAGACGAGGAAAGATACGACTGATTCTTAATGAAGAGACAAAGAACAATGTTGAGCAGTACATCATCAAAAACACCTCTATAAGAATAATATCCAACATCTCGTGCCAAATTTAGATTTAAAAAAAGCCCAATTTAGAAATTCCTAGCAAAAAAAGAGGGCTGAATCATGTTGAGAATTCATGTTCAGAAGAGTAGTAGAATATTAGTGTGCATGTAAATGTAATGATTGTTTCACTTTTTGTGGTGCTTTATTTAGTCTGATGCTGAATTAAACATGTAACAATTGTGACTGAAAATCCAGCAATTTCAGGAAAGTCCAAACTTGACCTAAGGCGCTGAAAAACACAACACACACGAGGAGTCGATGTGTGGGTAGATTTCCATTCTGTAGCAGAACTGGCTCAGACGAAGCTTATGGAGATTTGGGGAAGAACAGATTGGGTGGCAGCGACCCCCCCCATCCACCCACCACCCCCACTTCTACTCACGGTCCAGAGAACTTGGTTTTGAACTGAAACGCCCCATGACTGTTTCCACCTCATCACTGCATCTGACATACTATGAGTCAGCACTACAGGTAGGAAAGCGGTTCCTAAATCTGTGTCTAAAGGCAACTTTAATATTGACAGAGGATGTGGCTCCTGTTGCTCTCAAAGCTGTTGACCAATGACAGTGTCTAACCACTTCCTGTACGCCAGGGCGAAGCGTCTCTGCTCTGGGTTACAGCAGCCGTCCAGGACGCTGCTCACAAAGTTGTGCTCGGTGGAAAGGGTCGGGGTCCCGGGCATCAGGACGCCTCTCTTCAGCCGTTTGCTGTCTCGTGGCTCCGGTAGCGACGCCCTGTCTTCGTCCATGGCTTCGGCGGCGTGACCCGGTCTGTCTGCACTTGGCCCCTCCCCCACCCCAGACGGGGGCGAAACCGGGTCGCTGCTGTTGACGTGGACCGTTTCAGTGGCACCATTACTGCTGCCGTTGAGGTTCTGCTGGTGTTCCCGCCTCCAGTGATGCCACAGGTAGAAGACATGTCGCCTAGAAGAAACAACACATTCAACACAAAATAACACAACTCACACCCATTCAGGGTTACAGTTAGGGATGTTTTTGTATGGAAACCCTCCTAGTGTTGGCGTCATTTCTGCTGCTGTCTAATTGGTCTAAGTCAGCTGATGACAAATGAATAAATATGGAGGTTTATACTGAAGCATCCTGCTGACGGATATTCATAATAGTTTGTCAACATATGTCCATCTTTGCAGTGTAATGTTTGTAACAGTGTAGGATATAAAGGTCAGTGACCCCAGGCCCAATGGAACTGACCACTGTATGTTCTGGGTTTTGGTACCAATAAGACAAATATCCCCAGATCAGATTCACAACACTGTTCCAGTTTTGTTCGTGCAACCTCACCTGTGACACCAGAGAGCCTCATGTCCAGGAAAAGACTGAATGAGGTCTGAGCACAGCTCCATCTCCTGGTGGAAGACCTGAAGTACAGTAGTGAAGCTGAGCTGCCTGTCGGCGTCTTCGGCCGCCGCCTCAGCTGCCGGCAGCTCCCCGTTGGATTGGCTGCAGCCATAGGAGTGTGAACCGGTGTGGACCGAGCTGGAGCGGTGCTGGGGTGAACCGGGGGTCGGGGTTTGGGAGAGCTCATTTATAAGCTCCTTGATCAGAAACTGGCGGTAATGGAAGCCACTGTGGTCAGACACGTGCATGGACACCCAAAGGCGCATAGACGACAGCTCATCGTGGAAAACCTACGACCAAATATGGCACACGTGGAGAACACAAGTCAACTCATTAAGAGGATACTGCTCATTAGTAAGATGGTTTACACTGGGTGATTTTGGGCAAACAACACTGCTGACACTGATGCCACTGAGGTCATTAAGATATATATATATATATATATATTTTTTTATACCTAATACAAAGCAGTATGGAGTTTATCACCATTATCTAGATTCTGCCCAGCCCTGGGAACCGCTGACATACGATGAATCCAGGGTTTATACCTGAGAAGAATTATTCATTTGAATTTAAAGAAATGTCATGAAGCCACGATGAGTCGACTCTGAAAACTGTAAAACACACACCATACCTCACTGTAATGTGCAATAACTACCCATGGAACATGTGCTTCATGTTTACATTGTTTAGACTGTTACATGGTCAGTCTTCATGTTGGCCTGATGGTTTCCAAAATATTTAACCAATGAAAAGTGTTGAAAACAGCTTGAGACTACATCTCTTAACTACATTCATTTATTTTGAATATACATCATTTTTCCAGTCTCCTGAAAAATAACCACTTTGGACGTAAGGTTTCTGCCCGACAGTGACGAGTTGCACACATTCTTATACAATATTTTACCCTTTCATACAGTGTATCTCTAATTTGCACATATTTCGATTGCACACTTTTATAATTTACATATTTTTAATGTATGTCTGTACTCTGGAATTTCCTCTTGTGGGACTAATAAAGGCATATCTTATCTTACTGTGTTGTTATTTAGATGTAAGTGCACTGTCGCTGATGGAGACCACCTGTAATTTCATTGCACAACTGGTGCCAACTGGTATTGATAAAAAAAATCCTATTATTTATATATATATATATATATATATAAAAATCCTGCTGTGTTACCTTGACATTGCCTTTGGCCATGTGCTGCAGCACCCAGATTCGGTGGGACCATGCGTTGTAGTTGCTAGGGTAACGGCAGGAGGCATCGCTGCACACCTTCATCTCCTGGTGGAGAGTCCTGGCCAGTTGGTCCCTGATCTGCTGGATCCTCTCTGGATCCGCCTGCTCGCCTTCGGCCTGATGCTGCTTCTTCCTGTTGCGACTCACGGCTGAGAACTGCTGCATGATCTGCTGTAACACCCAACGCCTGCAGGGAAGCAGAAACTGCTGCATTATGGGAGTTAGTGAAACAGTGATGAGCTCTTGATAATAAGCTTTGTATAAATAAAGTTGGAGGAGCTGATGTTGGCGGTAGCTCTCTTCACTCCAAATCAAGACTAAATATAAAGACACATTTTATCTTACTTGATTTGTTATAGAAGTTACGGAACACTTAACACAACAGTAATCTGAATATTTTTAGAAAATGGAATTTTCAGACTTCACAGCAAGCCTTTGTTATTTGGCAGTGGGGCTGAAACTACAGACTATTTCAATAGTCGACTCGTCAGATTATGAACGGCCGAAAAAACAATGACTCTTATTAATATTTACTTCAGCAATAAAATACATTCTCTGTCCTTTAACAAGAACATTTGGTGCACAACAATTAGAATGCATAACAAATATCCAATTCAAAATTCAGTAAATATCGCAGCAGCAATAAAATAATTTTTTCTCTTAAACAGTAGTGCATTTTGTACAGAACAATTACAGTGTCAAACAAAGTTTGTAAAAAAACCAAAAACTAAATACTCAAAAGTGGCAATCAGCAATGAAATAAATATTTTCCTTGTAAGTGCATGACATCATCAATGACTTGTCAATGACTAAATTAGTCAATGACTAATTTTGCTGTTGACTAGTCATGGCAGACCTATTGGGCAGTGTTAACACAAGGACACAATGCTCCACAGTCGAGTCTTACCGGTGGATCCATGTCTCAGGGCTCTTTGGGAACTTGGTGAGAGCCAGCTTGCCCAGGTACAAGTCTTTTTCTGGATTCAGGACTCCACATTGCAGCAGCTCCTTTCTGCAACACCAACCATCACAATGACCACACATCACAGATTACACTGGACCAGTTCAGTGTGTGTGTTACAGGCACTGGGCCACGCCTCGCTGTGACTAAACATTAGGATAATTTCTGTTGAATAGGTTTTCTTGTGGTGGTCGGCTGTGACTGGGTGCATCAGTACCTGACATTCCACGCTGTAGTGAAGTCCGGATTCAGCAGCAGCAGAGTGCATGTGATATCCACTAAAGCTAGAGGACAAAAACAGCAGCCGTCAGCAGGAGTTAGCAGGAAAATGACATTACAGCACATGGTATCTGCAGGTCTGAGGGAGTTGACTTTATGGATCCTCAAGACATTTTTCAAGGCGTCTTTGATCAATTTTAAGACTTTATATTCACAAAAACAACAGCACAGCAGGCCCCAGAGTTACTGCCTTGAGCCGGTTTTAACCATGTTTCAACCTAATGTTAATTTCCAGTTGTCCAGCAATAATGTTTCTGCTGATGTTCAAGATGCTAAAGCTCATACCTGAACCCCCCACCCTTAACCCCCTCACCCTACCCCACCCCACCCCGCCGCCGACGCCTTTCAGCATCTCCACATCCCTGCCACCCTTTGTTCCGCCACCAAAAAGCACAGGGTCTGTTCTCTCACACTGCTGTCTGTTTCCGCCCTCTACCTCAGTCGTTCAGATTTAAATCCCCTCTTCACCATTTCAGCACGTCAAAAACAAATTTTAATAACCTGCTGATTTCATGAAATTCCGGTTTATGTCATGAATATGAGCCTTTATTAAGCTTTTCTTGAGTCCAAAAGATAGGTGCATCAAATTCCAACCAATGATCCTTGATATGAATATTTTAATAACAGGGCCCATATGGTTGAAGTCAATCAAAGGATGCTCAAAACCCTCGCACACAGCTTCATTTTGTCATTTTGTTGTAGCATTTACAGATAGCCTCAGAAAATCTAATTAACTAAGCATACTGAATGCATACAGAACATATACATGAAGATTAGAAATGGCTGCCGTGCATGTTTTATTCACTTAACAGCTGTTAGCCCTGCAGATGTTTACACAAGCTGCTTTCATTACACCATGTTTTCTCAGCCTGGTGGTTTATATGTTTGCAGGTTTTGAGTCATTTTTAGTTGGCTTCAAGTCATAAATGGTGTATTAAATGGAACATATCTCTTTACACTTGCAGTTAGACTTTGGATCTAGAGCTCTACAAACAAACAGGGGTGGTTAAGGATGATGATGTAAAATATTTCTAAGTGCAGCTTGTATGGACATCATTTCTAAGTTCGAAAATCTGTGTATCATTCGTTCTTGTCATATTCAATTGAGAATCCACATTTGGAAAATGGAAAAATCACTGGTTATTCCATGATTCATGTACAAATCAAAAATGTAAAAAAAAAATGTTGTTTTTCATTCTTTCGATTGTACACAGAAATTAAAAATTAGAAATAAACAAATGGACCAAATGTCAGGTTTCATGCTGACATTTTTGATATGCAGTTTGGGATGAAGTAACTTACTTGGTGTGTTGAGTTGGACAATTGTGGGTTTGCCAGTTTTCTGCCTAATGCATTCTGCGGTAATGGAGAATTTTTTGTTATTCAGAGGCAGCAAACGCATTACACTCAAGGCATGAAAACTGAAAAAATTGGCAAGATCTTCCATGTCCTGTTGTTTTGTCTAATACAGTGTAGCCACGGTAGCCAATCTAAGTAGAAGCCACTTTGAAGTCACAAAGAAGTCAGTAACTTCTGAGTCATATCACATCGAATATCAAAAATGTCAACATGAAACCCGACACTTGGTCTATGTACTAATTTCCAATTTTTAATTTGTGCATACAATCAAAAGAAGGAAATACAACTTGTTTCTTTTTTTTTTTTTTTTTTTTGACTTGTACATGATTAATGAAACAACAAGTCATTTTTTCATTTTCCGATTGTGGATTCTCAATTGAATATGAAAAGAACGAATGATACAAAGATTTTAGAGGTCAACTGCCCAGGGGTAGATGGAACACAGTGATTCACAAATGTCAACTGTTTTTTTTTTTCTTTTATAAACAGAGGAATGATAAAGATGATCTTGGAGGCACAGCACACACACAGGATATTCTGTTAATCTTCAGAAAATGCAAAGTGTTTGGGTACGCTTTGGATTTCATCACAAAATAATTGGCTTTGTAAGATGAAGGTGTGGGATTTTATGTATACATCATAACTCACCAGTAGCATAATAACATTAGTAAAGCATCAAGCGCTTCATAAGACTGCCGTCAGGCGAGGTGAGAAGTAAACTGGCTTACGCTCTGTTGGGTTTCCGACAGAATTTTGGATAAATGTCTTAGGTTGGTAGAGCTGCAAAGTGAATCGTTTCCTCCTGAGATAAAACATTCGATGTCTTGCTTTTTCATTTTAATGAAGAACACACACCGTCTGGTTAAAATATTCAGTAGCTAACTTTAAACTCATTATTTTGTGCTTCTTATTCATGCAGTTAACTTACATAAATCACGCCTTTCCCTGCTTTTCCCATTGGTCAGATAATAACCCTCATCAAGAGCAGTTAGCTTAATGCATTTGCATTTGCAGCCCAGTGAACAGGACTCAGTGGGTTGGCACACACAGCCTTGTGTTAACAGCCCAAATATAGTGTCTCTCATCTTTGGTATTGATTTAAAAATCATTCTGAATGTAGAATCAGTTCTGAATGGATTCATGACACCAATAATTGCAATGAATTAATCACAAGTCTTCCTCAACTTTGCAGTCATATCAAGAAAATCCTAAATAACTGGTGTATTTAACTATTCATGTTTATTGTTTTTTCTCTTTTTTGTGAGCAGCCAAGATGACTCTGAGCTGTATTTGTACGTACATTATAATTCAAATACAATGCCATCATTGTTGAAGAAAGAAACACATATTTTATCTGCTCTAAGTGCACTATTAAGGCTTTATGAATAGGAAAGTGCGGACAGCATTTCTTACTGAATAGGATTCTACATCATTTGATTTCATAGATGTATTCAGACACCTGGATTTAATGTTTTAACTCATTTATTGCAGTATATTTGTTGCTTATTGGGTGCATATGCTGAAATCTAAAAAGGTGTTTGGCCTTAAATGTTTGACATATGGGACAAATTACTCAGTCCAATTATTTAAAGTATTAGTAAATAGTAGTATATTAAAGTAAGCATCTTTCACTCTCTATAGTATTTATCTACACTATTTTGTTACTGCCAATAAAGATACAAAATCTAACACCAGCATCTACATTTAAAGCATCACTGCATCCAAAAACACATCACTGAGCCTCACTATGAAACCGAAAGTAACACTGCTTTTATTTGAGTGAAAACTTGTCTCCACTCAAACTGCTGCTTTTTGGAAGAGTGAAGCCCAGTATCGTAGACAAATAATCTAAATCCTGGCACACTATTTGTCAAGTGAATTTGTTGCTGGTGTTGGTCTTTCTTAACAGTAACAAAAGTACAGAAAATCATCAGACGTCAAGCTAAACACAACATCTCCCAGACTTTCATTTGGACATTTTGCTTATGTTATTTGGAAATCAGTCAGTCATCCTCTCAACCGCTTTATCCTCCAGAGGGTTGTGGAGCCTGTCCCAGCTACCTATGGGCAAAGGCGGGGTACACCCTGGATGTGTCACTAGTTCATCGACATTGAAACATACAACCAGTCTCTCTCACATTCACGCTTATGGACAACTTTTATCTTAACCAGCTGACCTACTGTTGCATGTCTTTGGATGGTGGAGAACATGCAAACTCCACACTAAAAGGTCCTTGGTATTGGAATTGTGTGCTATCCACTGTACCATTGTGTCACCCTTATTTGGAAATATCTTTGTAAAAAAACAATAATGGTGACAATTCCAGTCAGATTTGCCCAGTACAACTTTTAATAATACCATCATTCGTGTACTGAATGATGATATTATAATTTGTTCACAGCTTACACTTTACATGTACAGTGAGTTGATGATTACATTACTCGTCCACTGATCCGATTAGAGACTTGATGACATCACATTTGACCTTCAAGTTATTGAACTGCCCTGTGGCACTGCATTGTGGGAAAGCATCTTTATGTATTTGCACGCATTTACAGCATATATATATATATATATATATATATATGTCAGAAGGGCTGGTGGGGCAGCGCAGGGAGAGGAGAGCATGCACTGGAGCCACTGCTGGCATTTCCGACGTTGCCAAGCAGTCTCATAATCAGATCAGGACAAGTAGATTAGTGCCAAAGCTGGAGACTGGAGCCCCAGCTCCTCCCAGATAAACACCCCCCTGGCACAAACTCTCAAATGTGTCCATCGTTTTTCCTTTCACCACCTCACCCTCATCTCTCTCACTCTCTTTCTTCCTCCTCATCCTCCCTCATCCTCAGGGAGTGTATTTCCCCATGTTTCACAGCCAAATCCAATCATGTTAGCCCCTCCACTCCCTGGTCCTGGCTGACTAATGCCTTTTCATCTAAAGGGCAGATTTCACGAAAGAGTCACCCTGCTATCTCCTCTCTGATGCCATTCGTCCTCTCCCTCTCCACCCAGTTGCTATGTGTCTCCTCTATCTCCTGCTCGTCTTCCCTTGGGGCTGCTATTTCTCACTGAAAAGCCTTTTCAGATCAACCTCAGCGTAGCTAGGCCCTCAGGTGTCTTGATAAGGTCAGTGGCTACTCAAAGCACTATGGTCCCTCATATTTCGATGCTTCTCGGAGATCATCCGTCAACAATGCAACACCAAATATTATTCTTTCCCTTTTTTTCTTGTTCAAATGTGTTTAAAAACATTGCATTGCGGTGACTGTTAACAAGCTTCCATTCACCTTGAGGACATTTTTATCAGCAGCGATTACCACAGCATGCACACTATTTATTTAGCACTTCTGTAATGTTCCTTCAGATCATTTGTTTTCATACCCGCAGTTGGCGATAAAAGTGGCAGGTGAAAAATGTAGGTTAATTTAATTTCTGAAGAGGAACACTCTGATGCATTTCCAACACTAATGGGTTCTTTAACTCATTATATTTCGCTGCACCTGTGTTTTCCATTCATGCTGTGATGAGGACAAACAGTCTGAGCAGCCTGCCACAGTCAGCATCCACCAAAATAGGGACAATGGGGGAATTGTTAACATCTGGGGAAGGAAGGCTGGTGGTTTTTAGGGTGGGGGGTGAGGTGGAGGCGGGAGGAAAAGGGGTTTGATAGGGGGTGGGTTGGCAGTTGCTGTCATTAAGGGAAGCAAACACAGAGTCATTGTTTCCAGAAAAGCTCAAGCTGTCGCAGCAGTCATGGTCAGTCTGTCTGCTGGTGGCAAACAAGCCTGTGGATTCAGGTTAGCTACAGGAATGCTATTAGTATCCAACTACTATTGCTGTATATATTATCAGGTGGGGGACCAAATATTGATTTTATTATTTCTTCTTAAGACATGTTGTAAAAATACCACTATTTTTTATGAAAACATGCAGGCACTATAAGTGTCTGACAGTTTGTCTTTCCAGAGTATCACTATTTCTTAGAATGATGGGACATGTTAATAAATAAAGACCCAAACATCCACCATCGACCAATGACCATCTACTGATATGAACTATTTAATACCCGTTGATCCACTAATCCTATCAATATATGTAAATAACTGGTGTAAAATACAGTTTGTCATCTTTTCCTGGTCATCAGATATGACCCATTTGGACGTTCAGAGGCTCTGTAGTGAGCGTGGAAACATCGTCATCTTCTACAACATCAATTCACCAGTAAAACCCATGGAGTTGGATCAGTGGCAGTGGATGGAGACACTGGGTTTATGTTCAGTTTATGATAGATTTGACTGAAAAAGTCACTTTTTCTTAAGTTTTCTCTCTTTCTGATATAGAAGCGCTCAGGTTTAGTCTGAGCTTTTATGAACACCTACATGATCAGTGAAATAAATATAGGAAAATACATGATTTTCACTGAAAAAAGGAAAACTAAAGAAGATAATATCATTACAAATTGTGATAAATCACTTAAGAAAGGTTAAATATAGAGAAAAAATCATTTGGAAACTGCCGCAAAAGTCACACTGAGTCTTTATAGGTTAAAGGCACCAAGTTAAGATATTATGCTATCTCATTCATTCATTCATTCATTTTCTGAACTGCTTTATCCTGGAGAGGGTCGTGGATGTGTTGCATCGACCAGTGGGTGAAGGTGGGGTACACCCTGGATGTGTGGCCAGTTCATCATCCATCAGATTCTGTGAAACTGTCACCACAGTGCACTAACAGGGATATATTAATGTGTTGAGATATGAGTTTGAGGTACGAGTGGCCAAACTAACAAGAGTGTACATCAGATACAATTTGAGATGATTCCGAGATACATTATGTCTGTTAAAGTTGCATCACTAAAAAAAAGTTACATGTTTATGTGACATGCAGGGTGTTACTACACTAAGTCACTACAAATGGAAGATTTTTAAGTTAGCGTAATGCAATACAGTAATATTCAACAGATTGGAGTGAGAAGAAGCTGCTCTTTTTGGGAGGTTTTAGGTAATGTAAGTTACTAAGGATGCACCAGTCTGATCTTGCTACCAGATACGAGTCTGATACTGACCTAAACACATGGATTAGGTTCTATCGCAATCATTCTGATCCCAAAGTCAATTTACTGAACAATAGTTTTTACCAATGTTTTGGAGCATGATAATTAAAATAAACAACAATTCTTTACAGATGCTTTTGTTGCATTTTGTTTTACAAAGGTTAAAAGCAGTATTAAGATTCCAGCCTCACCTCTTTCTGTCTCTACACAAGAAGACATTTTGCTAATTTTGAGCTGAAAAAGTGAGATCAGTGCATCTCATCCTGCAATAAGATTTGTCCAGGAGAACGAATGCATCTTAATATCATAAACGAGAACAGGAAACCTGCCTTAACTTGACAAAAACCTGTGAGCTTTGGATTGGTACCTTTTTTAAAGTCACATTGGTTCATAAAAGTGTAATAGATGAGGCAGAAAATCTTTGTAACAATAATGAGTTCGGTGGTGAACTGATGTGGTTTGGTTATTTAAACAAGCTGCCAATCACAGCAGCTGTCCTTTTACTGCATTTTTGCATTTATTTCATCATTGTGTAATGTATATGGGGTATATTTGTCTTTTTTTTATGTTGATTGGACAGTTATGGTTGTTCTATGTACAAAGCTGAGTTTTTGACAATAATACAGTTGAAAAAGCTAATGCAGTGTGCAAAATGCAAAAGAAATCCTGAATATGCTTAAATAAATATCACTGAAATCTGATCTCCATCCAGTGCAAGAAATTTTAACAAATATTTGAATATATCGCACTGTATTGACTACCGGCAGAAGTGTCATGTATCCTTTGTAGAACAGTATTAACAGAACCTTCAGTAATAGACGGGTCGGGGTCAGCTATTCGGCGTTTTTCCCCACTTGTTTCCGTTTTATGAAAGATAACGCAGCAGCATGTTTATATGGCGCAGAGAGGCCTCTCCTTTACACGCTGCCTCTGAGGATTCAGCCTCTGAGCAGCGAAGCATCACTGGTGTGACGGCACCATGAATAGCAGCCCTGTGAAAGACAAATCCAGTCTTTAGCGCTGCCTTCATGTGGTGGTACATTTGATTGCTTTCTGTTGAATATGTAAGTAGCAATCCTAACAGTTGTATTTGTCTGTCTGATTGTGTTGCTGTGAGTGTTGTGAGTGGGTGGCAGCATGTAATTAATTAATCCTTTTGAAAACACTTGAGATAAATGTGCTCCTATCTCTCCCCAGTCACTTTGGCATGTTTATTCTGATAACTGGCATCTGTTTTCTGCTTGAGTAGTGCAGAACTATGAAATAGCCTTCGACTACAGAGTGTGTTTCCGTGGCCGCCACTGATGAGTCACAGTCGGTTTGCCAACAGGATACCCTCGGTTTATCTGCTGAGGTCAGCTAAGTAGTAAATCAGCAGACATCAAATACATTACCAGCCCTGTCTGCATCTGTATTAATGTAATTCAATGAAGCTGGTAATACAGAGCCTCGTGTTCACTGAATAATACTAGTACGTTTTATTTTATTTTTATTTAACCAGATATAGTCCTACTGAAATCAAGATCTCCTTCACAAGGGTGACCTGGTGAAGAAGTCAGCAGCACAGACCATAACGAAAAACAGGTTAAAAGACTGGTGATAACAGTCAATTTAAATAAATGAATATAAAAAAACAGCCAGCAATTTAGTAATAATAACAGAAGCTCTTGAAGACCCAGCTCCTAGCACTTCCCTGCACCTACCCCATGCCGTCCCCTATCTCCTTCTGCACCCTCACCCTTCTGGATCCTTACCAGTGGTCTGTTTACAAGATCTTCTTTAGTGTAATCCTCCCCTTATAAGTTGCTCTTTAAAAAAAAAAAAAATTAAAAAAATAATTTTTATTTTTACTTGCAAAATCACAACAACAAGAAACTACAAGCCAGCAGAAATAAAATAATTTTAAAAAACAATAAACAAAAACCAAAACAGACAAAAATAAAGACAATAGCCACGAGGGAAAAACAAAACAAAACAAAACCTAATAGATGACAATAGGCAAAAACCAAGACAATAGACAAAAATCATGAGAAAAAAAAAGACAACAGACAAA
>JAPQRP010000030.1:598764-611492 GCA_037367295.1 Apogon hyalosoma | reverse complement strand
TCTACAACATTGATTCACCAGTAAAACCCACGGAGTTGGATCAGTGACAGTGGATGGACACACTGGGTTTATGTTCAATCAATGATAGATTTTTCTGAAAAAGTCACCTTTTCTTCAGTTTTCTCTGGTTCTGATATAAGAACCTTTAAATTTACTCTGAGCTTTTTTGAACTTCTACATGACCAGTAAATTAAATACAAATATTCACTGAAAAAAACTCAAAATAAAGAGGATAATATTACAATAAATGGTGATAAATGACTTAAGAAAGGTTAAATATAGATTAAAATTCACTTGGGAACTGTCACAAAAGTAGCATTGGGTCTTTATGGGTTAATCCAATGTCAAGCCTGAAGACCAACAACTATCAACCCAACATTATGTATGAAAATCGAAACCTGGATTTGACCTTGAACTAATCCTACTTTACAAACTGGAAAAAAAAATCCAAATCTGACCAAGTGTATTTTTCTCATTTCTAGTCCAAATGTCTCATCACACTTAAAATACGACAGAATCACCTAAAGAGGAACTTTTCAGCGAGATATAAGAACTGATTTTTAGACAATAGATCTGGAAAATATTATTTCAAGAAATCTTACCAAGATAATTTTTTTTTGCTTAATTCAAGCAAAACAAATCTTGAATTAAGAAAAAAAAAAATCTGCCAATGGTACAAGTGAAAACTATCTTTCAAGATTTTCCAGATCTATTGTCTATAAATCAGTTCTTATATCTCACTGAAAAGTTCCTCTGTAGGTGATTGTGTCTTATTTTAAGTGTGATGAGATATTTGGACTAGAAATGAGAAAAATACACTCGGTCAGATTTGGATTTGTGCATTTTTCCGTTTTTTTTCCAGCTGAACTGACTCAACAGACGGTCGGACATGATGAGACTGGTTTTTCCATCGTGTTCCAGATCAGGGAGGCGTGTCAAATCCAGCTGCTTCAATAAAAGTGACTCTTAACGTTGAGCTGATTCCACTGTTTCAGGCGTCGAGGGATTCGTATGTAAAGAACTGATTATTTCTTGGACTTTCTTTGTATTTTTTTTTTTTTTCCCGCTTTATCTACTCAAAGACTCTTCTGATTGCTAAAGAACACATTTCAAGTACAGACGAGAATTCGAAACCGCAACCGACTTCACCTGCTCGCTTCAGTGGCTGAGGATTGTCCTATGCTGAACGATTGTGTTTGTACGATCTGTACAACCAACCATCTACACACACAGTCACGCTATATATTATGCTCTTTTTCACCAGTTATCCGCCCAAAAATGTTACACCGTCACCATGGAAGTAGTTACAAGCATTCAGTGAACATCTGTACAAAGAAATCTGCCACAGTGAGGAAGACGGCGCACCACATTTCCACTGTTGGTCACATGATCACTGAAATGTTACGGATGGACACATCTGTACAGTTTGGTCACTTTAACCCATAAAGACCCAAACATCCACCAAAATACTGATGTAAAATGTTTAATACCTGCTGATCCATTAATCCAGGGGCGTCAAACTCAGTTTAGTAGAGGTGGACCGATATGGGTTTTTCTAAGGCCGATATCTACAGCCGATTTTTAAGGCCTATTTTTTATTTTTTTTTAAAGCACGTTGAGCGTAAAATACAATTGAAAAATTTGGATAATATTTTTATGCAGCAATATAAATGAAATTATTAATACACATAGTACTTTTTTTTTTTTAACATTTATTGAACTTCAAGTGCTGCCTACACAGGTGCCTGATCAAATATAACATTTTTACTACTGATCAAACATCGGCTTTCAAAAAAAAAAATAAAAAAAAATAAATAAAGGCTAATGGCTGATATTGAAAAAAAAAAAAATCAATATATCAGCCCAATATATCAGCCAGCTGTGGATCAATGTGCTTATCATGTAAACCTGTATTGTGTGAGAGTGTTTTTGGGTTTGTCTTACTGTAAAATGTGTTGCATTATTGTTAGATGTGTTATTTATTTTTTTGACCCCTCTCAAAAAGCTCTTCAGCTTGCCAGGGTGTCCCATTTCATGTGACGTAAATGTAAAATGTCATGGTTTTATACTTGGTTCTTTTAATAGATGTGTGAATAAATAAATGTTAGGATATTATATCACCATTTGGACGTTCAGAGGCTCCGTAGTTACCGTGGAAACACCGTCATCTTCTACAACATTGATTCACCAGTAAAACCCATGGAGTTGGATCAGTGACAGCGGATGGACACACTTGTTTTTATGTTCAGTTAATGATATTTTTGCTGTAAAAGTCACTTTTTCATCAGTTTTCTTTGTTTCTGATATAATAACCCTCAACTGTAATCTGAGTTTTTATGAGTATCTACACAATCAGTAAATTAAATATAGGAAAATACATGATTTACACTGAAAAATGCAAAACACAGAGGATAATATTAAAATAAATGGTAATAAATCACTAGGGAAAGACAAAAAAAAAAAAATCACTTCGAATATGTGACAAAAAATAGTTGAGGATGTTTAATATTTAAGGGTTGAATGTTTTCTGGGGGACTTCTTTTAGTTAAAATATTTAAATTCATTAGATTTTCTGTTTCTGATCTAATAAACCTCAACTTTAATCGGAGCTTTTGCAAACATGTGCATGATCAGTAAATTAAATATGGGAAAATACATGACTTTCAGTGAAATAAAAAAGCAAACTGCAGAGGATATTATTGGCATAAATAGTGATAAATCATTGAAGATAAAATTATATTTGGTAACTGCCATAAAAGTAGCGTTGGGTCTTTATGGGTAAAACTTTGGAGGTGCTTTGTGGCAAGAATGAACAAGAACTTTATAAGATCTTGTATTTGTTTGAGAATGGGTTGAACTTCTGCATCTCCGTCCATCCGTGCATGTGCCGTCTTCCTCATTCTGTTAATTAAATGTGTTTTAATTAGGACCCCCTTTACGCCCCACAAAAGGCTAATTTGTCGTGCCGGCACAACACCCAACGTAAAAAGCTTTTCGGACACATTGTCTCTATTCTAATCCATCGACTTTTTTTTTTTTCCTTTAACTGATAAACTGGAATTTGTGTCAATACAAACGCATAGATATGAAACACCATGAATACACTGGCAATTAAGATTGTGAACATGCTTGTTGGCACAGTCTATATAACAAATGAGGTAGATGTGTGTCAATAAAATATTCCCTTCTTTGGTATAATCATACAAAATATGAAAAAAAAAAAAAATCCAGTGATATGTTGAAGAAAAAATTGATTTTCAAGTGGCTGTACAATAAAAATAAATGAAATTCATGAGGTATATCTTGTATTCATACTCTACTATGACTATATACAAGTAGACTGGTGAGGTATCCGCATTCAAGAAAACTTACAAAAGCTTTGCAAACAAAGGGCTGAAGCTGAATGCAACATCTGCAAGACTGCTCAGGATTTGAATAGAAAACATAATAATAAATAAAATCTGTCATTAAATGCTTTAACATACTTAATAAAAACCCATATATCTTCCAACTGATTCCCTTCCTCCCTTCACAATAAAGAATTTCTCATGAAAGCAGAGAACGAAGAAAACGAGAGTAAAAAGGTTAGAAGCTCTCTGATGTTCGACACAAGTGCATGAAAAAAAAAAAAAAAAAAAACTTGATTCTATTCACAATAATCTAAAATGGCTGTGTGACTGTTTTCCTACTGAATACATGTCTTTGTTTCTGTTCACCTACAGATCAAGTGCTCTACCCTTTCCTGTCATGGTCATTTCTTCACCGATTCAACGCCGTATGATTGATTGGTTTCTTCTCAAGGCCCCGTGGCCACAACAACATGGGACCGGCTTTGTTCTTTACTCTTGTTATGTTACACGATTTCTTAAAGAACAAAGCAATCTTTGTGTTCTGCAGCTCTGCCACACCGAGCCTTTGCACAGATTTTGTAAGTGTTGCTGATCGTACTGGTGCAATGACGGGGATTGCGACGTTTTACCATCACGGATGAGGAAATCGCCCGACCACAACAATACTCGTCACGTTTGTCTGAAACATGTTGTTCGGTGCAAAGGCTGTGCTGAGAAGATTTTTTTTTTTTTTTTAAATGTCATTTTCATAGTTTTAATATAAATTTTTTGTTAACTCTTAACATCCACCAGCTCATATTGATACACACTGCCTAACCAAAAAAAAAAAAAAAAGTCGCACATGCAGTATTTGACTGCGCCGCCTTTGGTTTTAATCCCAGTACACATTCACTGTCACATCTGTTTTGCCACTTAATGCTTATACAGTGTCACAATAAGGTTCGTAATATTTTTCCATCCATAGTTGCATTGATTTTCTGGAATTGAACCGCTGCATCAAGTCTGTCAATCAAATCTTATTTATATAGCGCCAGATCATAACAAAAGTTACCTCATGTCTGTTTACATATAGAGCCAATATACAGAAACCCAATAGAATCCTCCAGCAGCAAACACTTGGTGGCAGTGAAAAACTTCCTTTTCATCACAGCCCTCCACCGCCCACATATCACATCATGTATATGTGCAATCACTATGTAAATATCTTTAATTTTTCTGCTTTCACGAACGTTTATTTGCACCTGCCTTTCTTCTGCACTGCTCAGTTGCATATTGCTGCCGTAAACTGTTAAATTTCCCCATGGTGGGATCAATAAAGTCTTATCTTACGTCCCAAATTAGGCTACGTTCAGGCCCAAATCCGATTTTATTGCCCATATGTGACTCGTGTCCGACCTGTTAAAGACAGTTTGAACAGCACAAATCAGATTTTTTCAACCCTAACCCAGGCCACTTTCACATGTGATCCTAAATCTGACACGCATCTGATATTTTCCAATGTGACTTCAGTCTGAACGGCCAGGTCGCATTTATCCGACCTTTGAGTTCTTGAAATGCGACAAACGTCACAATATGAACTGGGTCCCCGTTTATGAGCTCTGGATAACTTCTGGGGTTACCCTTTTTACAAAATCATAACTTGCTGGAAATTATGAATGCAACCTGTATACGTATTTTAAATGATTTGTAAATAAATATGAACTGAACTGAATTCTGGAGCGGCTGGAAAAACATATTTACTTCGGTAAACACAGTGCGTGCCTGCGTGGTCGCGTATTACGTCAGGACCTCTTTTGCGCATGCGGGTCACTTCAGGCTGTGTTTAGACGGTAACGATCTGAACCGAAAACGCAAAAGCGGCGTTGCGTTCTCACTTTTAATTCCGCATTTAGACGTGTGTTCTGGGGGGGGGGGGTGTGTGTGTGTCTGCATACTAACTCTAACCATAAAGTCCAGACTGTAATTACCCCGTCCCCCAAAAAGGGAGGCGAGGGGTATTAATTTTGGTTCAGTTTGTTTGTTAACACTCCAGCAGCAAAACTATTGGTTGAATTCATACCGAATTTGGTTTATACATTGCCGGTGAGCCAGAATAGATGTCATTACATTTTGGGAAAAGTAGGTCAAAGTTGAAATTTTTTTAGGAGTTTTTAAACCCCCCCCACACACCACCACCCATTTCTTTTTTTAATGGGCGAAATTTCACGTCTGTAGCAGCAAAACTATTAATTGACTTCACACTAAATTGACTTCAGTGACTCAGAATGGATTTGATTACATTTTAGGAACAGTAGGTCAAAGTTCAAATTTGTAATGATTTTTTAAAATCTTCCCATTTACTTATAATGGGTGAAATATGCGCGAGGGGCGGGGTTTGTTGCGCCTGGCACCACTTGTTTGGGATGTGATGAAGACTTGACGCAGCGGTCTGATTCTCCATCATTAATAATCAAAAATGAATGCAACTATGGATGGAAAAAATATTATGAACCTTATTGTGGCACTACGTACGCACTATGTGGCAAAACAGATGACGGTGAATGCGTCCTGTGATCAAAACCAAAGGTGGTGCAGTCAAATTTTGCACGTGCGACTTCATTTTTTTGGCCGGGCAGTGTAGTTTAGGTTGTGTTTCTGCCACATATAAAACTAGAAAATGTTCCCTTTCAATTGAAGTCTAACACATACACATCGGTCCTTATTCTGACCCGAATCATAACCCTGGTTTACGGTTAGGGTTTCATTAAAACAAAACAACATTTTTTTTCCTATGATCGTGAATATCTCATGGTAAACACCAGAGATGCTTTATGTTGTGATCACAGCAAACCTTAAAAACAAACAAACAAAAAAAAAGTAACCCAAAAACAAAGATAAACCCATCCTCCGCAGTCTTCTGTAAAGGTGTTCCAGGTGTAATACTCACAGGGGCAGCAGGATTTGCACGTCCTGATGCCATCGTTGATTGGCTGTGCTCTTTGTGCATTTCTACATGTACCATGAACACCACAGCTGCCTCAACACCAACGCATGGGACTGTCGACAACTGTTCACATGCTGTTTGGTAGACCATACAAAAAAAAAAAAACAAAACAAAAAAGTCTTGACATCTGTGCAGCTAATGTCCCAGATGCATATTATACTCTATACATAACTGGTGGTGCAGTTAGTTGTGTTGCTGCCAGTAGAAAACTGTGATATTACAGCTGATCAAGTTGATATTATTGATTAAAAGTCTCCATTTGTACCAGTTTTTGCGCCAGAAAAAGAAAAAAAGAAGTTCCTTATGATCATATTATTATTATGCACATATATTTTGTTGTTATACATTTCTTTAGTATGTATTCTATGCCTAGTATAATGCATAATATGGAAATGGGACATGCTGTTTGTTAGTCGTGGCTGAAGCTACAGTGTATTTCAACTTTAGCATCTTGACATCTGTGCAGCTAACACAGTCAAAC
This sequence comes from Apogon hyalosoma, assembly GCA_037367295.1. NCBI lineage: Eukaryota > Metazoa > Chordata > Actinopteri > Kurtiformes > Apogonidae > Apogon > Apogon hyalosoma. The sequence continues at coordinate 604,678 of JAPQRP010000030.1, read as the reverse complement.
CTTCTACTCATGTTCCAGATGCATATTATACTCTATACATAACTGGTGGTGCAGTTAGTTGTGTTGCTGCCAGTAGAAAACTGTGATATTACAGCTGATCAAGTTGATATTATTGATTAAAAGTCTCCATTTGCACCGGTTTTTGTTCCAGAAAAAGAAAAAACAAAGTTCCTGATGAACCACTGTATATGATCAGATTATTACTATGTATTTATATTTATTATTCTATATTTCTTTAGTATGTATGCTATGCCTAGTATAATGCATAATATGGAAATGGGACATGCTGTTTGTTAGTTGTGGCTGAAGCTACAGTGTATTTCAACGTTAGCGTCATTGGAAATCGGCTCACTGGCTGGTTTTCTGGAAAACAACTGTTGGTATAATATTGTGCAATTCTTGTTAATGTTTAGAGGACGTGCCGTGACTAAAGATGTTTTTTTTTTTTTTTTTTGTGTGTGTTGGACTCACATCAGCAGTCAGCTGCAGCTGTTAGCACTGTTGGTGAAACCGCATTAACTCTAAGGACAGATGTAGATGAGAACATTCTGCGAATCAGTTTAGACAATCTGACGTCCTCTCTGTGCTTTATATGTCGTTGTACACGCCGGAAGTGAACCAGCACATGTCGGATTTCTTCTTTGGTATCGGCTCTCAGAACATGGAGAACATAAGACGGGCTGGACGTTCAGCGGCTCTGTGGTTTTGATTGTATTTGTGCACATGAGGGAGGATTCATTTGGCTTTGTGTTTGATGCTTTTTCGCTGTTCCACAATGAGAAGACGAGGACTTGACTGACAATTATCAACACACATGTGAAATGTCCCCAAAACACACCTGTAATTCAAAGCCTGGGGAGCAGGAGGTGGCGTCGGTACAGGGCTCGGAGTCTGTACAAACATATTTTGTTGCTTTTGACTCTGTTGTTTGCTGACCTACAGGGTTTGGAGGGAAAAGACACCTTCGAAAACTACTGATGATCTGCTGATCTTGGACTGCTTGCTGTCTTTGAAAGGAGACGCCCCCCCAGGTGAAGTGGGAGGAGGAGACGAACAGAAGGATGAGGAAGGACAGGAAACTCAGGGGGAGGAGTTTCTGTGTCCGTGGAGTAAGGAGGAGGAGGAAGAGGAGGAGGATGAGGAAGAGGAGCAGGACGGCTGGAACTGCACAGGCAGACCTGGACTGGTCTTTCCCTGAGTCTGGCAGTTGCTGTGTTTGCCACGGTGTCCCGTCATCCCTGCGATGGCCGACTGCCGAGCGAACAGGACGCCTGAGGACCAGAGTTTAGGGCGGAGTTTAGGAGACGCCGCATAAATGAGGGGTCATGTGATCAGACAAGAAAATATGATATCATACATCTCAAAAAATAAAGAACTGCCCGTGCTTTATTTATTCCACTTGACTTGATCCAAATTCATCCTGTTCTCATCAGTGTTGGGAGTAATGCATTACAAAAGCAATGCATTGCAGTAACAGATTACTTTTTGTTGTAATGCAGTAGTGTAAAGCATTACTAATCAATTTTCAGTAATATTTTACCCGGTACATGTTCAACAGTGCTTGCCTTACAACACACTTTTGGCCCATGATTTAATTACTCAAATGGAAAAAAAACCCAACAAAAACAGTAAGACTGTGAGATGTCCTATTGCATCTGTCATGAATAATTTAAAAGCAGTAATAATCTGGACCAAAAATCATCCTTTAACCCATAAAGACCCAGTGCTACTTTTGTGGCAATAGTCAGTATTTAACCTTTCTTACGTGACTTATCATTTATTATAATATTATCCTCTTTATTTCATGTTTTTTTCAGTGTAAATCATGTATTTTCCTGTATTTAATCCACTGATCTTGTAGATGTTCATGAAACCTCAGATTAAAGTTGATGTTATTATATCAGAAACAGAGAAAACTGAAGAAAACTGACTTTTTTTTTTAGTAAAATCTATCATTAACTGAATATAAAACAAGTGTGTCCATCCACTGTCGTTGATCCAACTCCATGGGTTTTACTGGTGAATCAATGTTGTAGAAGATGACGGTGTTTCCACGGTAACTACGGAGCCTCTGAACGTCTAAATGGGTCATATCTGATGACCATGAAAACTGTATTTTACACCAATTATTTCCATGTATTGATAAGATTAGTGGATCAACAGGTGTTAAACAGTTTAGATCAGTAGATGGTTTTGGTCAACAGTGGATGTTTGGGTCTTTATGGGTTAAACTGGAAATAAAAACTGGTGCACACTGTCCTCACAGTACATACATCTGCGATGCTCCAGTACTGGAGGTGATTCTGTCTTATTTTAAGTGTGATGAGATATTTGGACTAGAAATGAGAAAACTACACTTGGTAAGATGTAGATTTTTGCAGTGTGTCTGCACATGACAATACATTCACTTTACAGGTTCTATCTAGTGGAATATTTATAAATCTATTGTATAAATGTGCATAAATCAATATATATGCGGAATAACACTTGAAAACGTCAACACACCGGCACTTTTGTCATTCGTTTTCCAATTAATCTTATTAAAATCCGCAACATATTTGTGTTTATGTCTGTTCTTCATCTACTGTTACATGTTCGAAGAAAACAATAAGACTGCATTGTGACCTAACTGCACATTTTTCTGAACGCAATGCGCATGCAGTAAACGTGTAACCGCATGACGACGTGCTCTAATGAAAAACAATTGAAAGAAGATTAAAACACGTGACGTTTAGCACATTTAATCTCCGAGGCAGGTAATTTCTTAAAAATCATAGACCGCTGTTATCGTGGACAGATTAATATATAGCCGAAGATGGGGGGGGGTTCGGGGACATACCCTTGCTGTCAGCCCCCGGTAGCGTAAACCTGGTTTATATTAGTTATATCCCAGTATATTCATCTGCTTAAAGTGAGTGACACGATGAATTGGATCAAGGCAGGACTGTGCCTGTTAAATACTGGTCTGATGTGAAGCCACCAGACGTGTTAAAGTATAGGGGCGGTAGGTACCTCCTACACACACACACACACACACACACACACACACACTTGGCAGCAGTGTAAGACAATAAGCCCCATTGACCTCAAATCCACAGGCCCAATTTTGAGATATTTAACTTTTTTAACTCTATTGGACTGCCACTTCATTACGATGGATTTTATAGCAAAGACATCAAATTGCGTAGAGGACTAACCACCAGGGTGCTGCTATAACTTATTGAATTTCCTGCCTGCAATTACATCAGCAAACGGCCCCTCTATTTACCTGTGTAGACAACTCCATTTATTTCTATTGACATGTTGATGCTGCTAATGCCGTTGGTAGACAGGTTCAATGCAGTCTCTTGTCTATCATCTGTCAAGAGAGGAGGCAGAGAACGAGAGAGAGAAAAACTCGATATGAGCATTTAGAAAGGGAACAGAAGAAGCAAGAGCAGCGCTCGGTTGAGTATTGGTGATAATTCAGAGAGTGACAGGATAAGGAGAGCTTTATTAAAGAGTTCTGGGAGAAAGAACTGTCAAAAGATGTTACAGCCGTTTGTACATTTCAGTTATGGATGAATCCTCAGCCGCAAAAAAACTTTGGCGGAATGAAAAAAAATTCTGGGTATGAAATAAGAGACATGTTAACCCTGTATCGGGCAAGTGACTATTTTTGGTCATTTCAAGTTAAGTGACAGGTAGAACAGTGAGGGAACAGTCTCAGGTCCAATGTGGTCTCCAGGGTCTGTAAGGTCCACCTCTGCATGAACAGTGACTGTACCTGCTTTGTTCGGTACCATGAAGTAATGGTACTAATGTAAGGAATGATGGTCTAAGTCAGGGGTGTCAAAAAAAAAAAAAAAGGCCCGTGGGACAAAACCGGCCAGCCAAAGGGTCCGATCCGGCCCGCGGGATGAATCTGCAAAGCGCAAAAACTACACTGAAGATATTAACAGTCGACGGTGTTGAACTGGTTTTAGTTCAGGTTCCACACACAGACCAATGTGATGTCGAGTAAAATAATAGAATAATAGCCTATGAATAATGACAGCGACACATTTTCTCCTTGGTTTATTGAGAAAAAGTAAAATTACAGTATGAAAATATTTATGTTTACCAACTGTCGTTCTGCAATAAAATGTGAATAACCTGAAGGAATATGAAAAACCTGAAATGTCTTTAAAAAAAAAAGTTAAAGACATTCTGCCTGTTATGTAAGTATTATTTGCACTGGCAGATCCACTGTGATCTGTACCTTGTGTTAATAACAAGCTGAGACATAATATTGTTGAAATTCCACTTATTTCCCTTAAGAAATGTTCAGGTTATTCATATTTTCGCTCTGTAATTTTACTTTTTTCACTCTAAAACAAAGAGAAAAATTTGGTTTATTATTTATAGGTTAACATGCTATTATTTTACTGGTCCAGATCATATTGGGCTGTATGTGGCCCCTGAACTAACATGAGTTTGACACCCCTGTTCTAAGTGATTATGTGTATGTTGACAGGCGTCTGTATCAGCACTTATGCTGTTGTGAGGTAAAAATGACGTTCATGTTCCTTTCACCTTGCATGTGTTTTTTCTTGTATTTTTATATTTACTTCTTGTATTTTTTTATTTTTATTTTTTTACCATTTTACAGGTAAGGAACCAAATATGGCAACTTCACTGAAACTGACTTTCTACATAACAATAAAAAATTAGAAACGTTTCACAAACGTTATAAAGTCTTGTTATGTCCTCCAATACCACACAAAGGTTGAAATGTTGAATTTCAGAGCATTTCTACGAGTGAACTATAACGGGCTTTGAACACACAGTCAGTGCCATGCAGTGATCTCAGAGAACTGCTGCGATATCAAACCATGTGTAAACACACATTTATCTAAGTGCATGAGGGCGGAGACAAATAATAGTGTTTGGATGTAATCTTTAAATGACAGTGTTTATATGTGAGGGCCGGAGTCAGACGACCAGCGTGGGAATTAACCTGAGAAAGATTCTCACTCATTTTTCCATCACGTATCACGTGCAAAGCCTGCTATTATGACTAATACGCACGCGGCAGTGATGCAGACAGAAATGATATCACACTTGAGCAGATAGGCTCCTTATTCTTCCTTTAGCCTCTATCATTAAGTCATATGAGACTTATGGCTTGTCATGAACCATGCTGCCTGCAGCCCCGGCCCCGGCCAGACGGGTATTTTTACTCATGACACGCTGTTGTCAGGTGAAACTATTTCTCTATAACATCTGTGGAGCTCTGCATCAAATTACACATGTGATATGATGAAGTATGTGCACATTAGCGGTTCGGGTATTTCTCAGGAAGGGCTATTAACTGACTTGGACACACCACCCACGGCTGCAGACACACTGTCATTTAAGTCTGAAACAAGGTAAACTCAATGCACATATGATCTTAAAGTACACAGGAGAAAAAAAGGCTTTACACTGCAAAAGCATAATTAATTTCCCAGCCAGCGCTCAAGTGACCTTCAACACCGAAATATCAGACCAAGAAATGACTGTTTGAAATTATTATCATGAGTTATAATTCTGCTTTAGTCTTACCGGTAATATATCTATTTTGGCAATAAAAGCCCCTCAGAACTCTATAATTATATGTATTTTGACTTTTTACAAACAAAATCAAAAATGATAATGCAGTATTTAAATGCACATTTGAAATCCTGGTTCCCACGTCTCTGGTTTCAAGACATAAACTTATGCTTTTAATCTTTCTGAAGAAATGAAAACAAACTGAGATCACAGCATGGTTGAACTGTCTTCTGTTCATCGTGGCTCAGTTAAAGTCATTATTTTGGCTAAAGTATTCAGTGTCAGTGCTGATATTACACAGTATTCTGTCAGTTAAAGAACATACTCAGATATTGCGCATCTTCTGGGTCTGGGCAGTCCT
>JAPQRP010000030.1:579039-598664 GCA_037367295.1 Apogon hyalosoma | reverse complement strand
GAACCTGAGTCCAGACCCAGAACCCAGACTCAGAGTCCAGACCCAGAGTCCAGACTTAGAGCTGAGACCCAGAGTCCTGAACCTGAGTCCAGACCCAGAACCCAGACTCAGAGTCCAGACCCAGAGTCCAGACTTAGAGCTGAGACCCAGAGTCCAGACTTAGAGCTGAGACCCAGAGTCCTGAGCCTGAGCCCAGACCCAGAGCCCAGACCCAGAGTCCTGAGCCTGATCCCAGACTCAGAGCTGAGACCCAGAGTCTAGACCCGGAGCCCAGACCCGGAACCCAGACGCAGATCCAGAGCCAGAGCCCAGACCCAGATCGTGCAGGTCTCACCTCTGTTGTTGACTTTGATGTTGAGGGGCAGCTGCGAGGCCATGGCCAACAGGTTCTGCTGCAGCGCGTGTTGCATGATCCTCTGCTGCTCCTCGGCCATCATCATCATCTTCTTCTCTGGAGGCTCGGCGCTCTCCAGTTTCTCTCTGAGCTGCTCCAGAGCGGCCGCCTGCACCGCCGCCGCCGCCTGAGCCGCCGCCGCCGCCTGAGCCGCCGCCGCCTGCGCCGCCACAGCTGCTGCCTGTTGGCTGCTGGGGGACATGGGGAGGGCCATCCGGCTGGGCAGGCAGGGGGTCAACAGGGACTCCTCTGAAAAGGAAAACAACACAGAGATGGAGCGGTTTCATCACATCTGCATGACTGTGACGGACTGATGGCGTTGGGATCCCTGGTCCCAATTTTATCCCACATATTCAAGTCATTTCTTATAAATAATTCTGGGACAGTTTCTACCCTGACGGTCAGTGTATCTCTTGGTAATTGGATTTTCTTTACGGAAACAAAACAAAAACTAGTGGCTAATTGATTTTCATTTTAAAATAGAAGAATTAAAATTGAATTTCAAGGCGTTTCTTTTTTTCCAGTGTCAAAACAGATAAACCAAATTTAAAAAAAAAAAAGACTGATTTTTGTTTTCTTTTTCTAATAACAAAAAAAAGTTACAACCTGACAAAATGGAAAAACAATGGGTTTATATGAATCTTTAAGGTTCGTACAAAATCTGGAGTTCGTCGACATTCATGGAGGGAGCATGTCTACGAACTCCAGATTTTGTACGAACCGGAAGATTCGTATAAACCCATTGTTTGTAAGAATCTTTGTGACCGAGACGTTAGCGCTCTGTCCTTGAAAATGACAACAGCCGGTCTCAGAAAATGAAAAAAAAAACAAAAAAAACGGTGTTTTTGGTCTGTTTTTCCATTTCTGTCAGGTAGTAACTTTCTTTTTTGTTATTAGAAAGAGAAAACAAAAATCAATCCATTTTTTAAAATTTGGTTTATGTGTTTTGACACTGAAAAACACTTTGAAATTAAATTTTAATTCTTCTATTTTAAAATGAAAATCAATTAACCACTTGTTTTTATTTTGTTTCTGAAAAGAAAATCCATTTACCAAAAGATACACTGACCCTGAACAAACATCAAAAAACAAACACCGCATAACCCATACGATATTAGATATAAGAGAATAAATGCAATATCCTGAGTAGATCTCAGTCCAATATTTATATCATATCTAGTGCAATAAAATGCTTTGAATCCTTGAAAATGTAAAAATAAAGTTTCTGCTTGTTTCCCATTTATTTCAGGGTAAAAGGTATATAAGAACTGAAAGATATTTTTGTGTATTTTATTGATTATTTTGTAGATTTTTTTAAATTCACTGTTTGTTTTATTGATTACTCTGTTCGTTTTTTTGTTCAATTTAATGACATTATTATGTTTTCTTCATTTGGCTCATTTGTTTATTGTCCATCATTACTGTGATTTCTGTAAAAATTGTAATAATTTCACTTATTTCCAGTTTAATTTCTGGAGTTTTTGTTGAGTCTGTCTAACCTAACCTTCATTTGAAAAAACACACCCACATGAAAAAAAAAAAAAAACCGGTGCAACTGATAACACAGATGCAGAACTCTCCATGAATACTGAGATTTCAGATTTTTACAAACTTAATTGGTGTAAAATGGGTCTGATGTTAAATGCTGCTAAATCACTGAGTGTAAACATGGTCAGTCTTACACATGACTACTGTAATCACTGAGCTGCCAGGCTCTTTGTGGTGTATTAGTGTGTCTCGGAAATGATCCATGCTCATTTGAGGAAGTCCTGCAAGATGTTTCCTCTTTGGGTGAGTGACCGTAGCAGCCACAGGTTCCATGAGTATGAATGGATGGAAACGGGGCAGCTATTGTGAAATCAATCTCTAACATGTGAACGCAGCGACTTCTCTTTAAGTGGCTTCGTGCAATAATGTGTCAAGATGTTGTGATGAGCGTAATACACGTGCAATCTGTTCTGTGACAATGTATTCACGGAGGAGGAAGTGAATCATCCACCAAATGACAGAAAAAGAATTTGTGCTGATAATTACTTGACAGCCGAAATTAACCTTTAACTATAAAAAGGTTGGATTTCTTTCTTTCTGTTATTCATCTCCACCAGGCTATGTTTCATCCAATCAGCGAAACCAATCAACGTGTGATGTTTTTCGAGCAAGATATATTTGGTTCACAGTAAATCCTCACATGATAATTAGCTGTGCAAACAGTGGGTGAGATTTTATACAGATTGTTTTATTTGCATTTCTAGTAAAAGTCAAAAAAGGCTTTTACGTTTGGGAGAAATGGCCACGTTGGTGTGTCAATAAAAGGTAAATGCAAATAAGTGGAATACTGAATAAGTGCATGTGTCAGTGCTACATTGTTCACTGGATTAATACAAGAAACAAACGGTATAAAGACCAGCAGAAACAAACACCAGACATTCAGCCCAGTATGATCTCCAAAGGGCTGGACCAGTAAAATAATAACATAACAGCCTAGAAATAATTCAGTTAATTTAATTCAATTCAGATTTATTTTATAGAGCCCTGTGTCGCAATAATGTTGCCTCACAGGGTTTTACAGAATTAGTTGGATATGAAAACAAACTATATTATGTATAAACAGCCAGTGGACAGCGGTGTTCAGTAGAGGGCGCCGGCCCACGCCTGTCACATGAAGAAGAAAATATTGTGTGTGGTGTGTTGTGTGTGGTTTGTTGCGTGTTGTGTGTGGTGTGTTGTGCGTTGTTTACTGTGTATTATATGGTGTGTGTGGTGGTGTGTGTTGTATGTTGTGTGTTGCGTGCTGTGTGTAGTGTATTATGTGTTGTGTGTGTGGTGTTGTGTGTTTTGTGTAGCATACTGTGTGTCGTTTGTTGTGTTGTATGTCGTGTGTTGCGTGCTGTGCGTTGTGTATTATGCATTGTGTGTGGTGTGTATAGTGTATTGTGTGTAGTGTGTTGCATATTGTGTGTTGTATGTGGTTTGTTGCGTGTTGTGCGTTGTGTGTGGTGTGTTGTGCACTGTGTATTGTGTATTATGTATTGTGTATTGCATGTTGTGTGTTGTATGTTGTGTGATGCGGGCTGCGTATTATGTGTTGTGTGTTGTGTGTATAGTGTATTGTGTGTTCTGTGTTGCGTATTGTGTGTTGTTTGTCGTGTGTTGCGTGCTGTGCGTTTTGCGTCGCTGTTGCCGTCGTACCTTTCTTAATGACAGGCACCTGGGACATATGGCCACTGTTGTGAGTGGGCATGGGGAGGTGGGACATCTGCATCTTTGGTGAGGACAGGAGAGTGGGTGTTCCCACAGGAGAGTAGTTGAAGAGGGCGGAGCCGTAGCTCTGACGCCGACCTTCCCGTCGGTTGCTGTCGATAGCTGCCTGAAGCTCACCGGGGGAACTCAGCCCCCGCTTTTCACATTCATACGGGTAGAGGTACTTCATGTATCTGCACACAAATACACAAACACACACACATACACACGACACGTGGATGAGATTTCCATCAGTCAGTTTGTGCTTAAAATAAACATTCCAATAAAAAAAACGTGACTATAAGAAATAAACACATGAAACCACAACGTGCATCAAATATAAAACCTGTCACACACATACACGGCCACAAACAACTGCTTCTTCTGCAGCTCTCTCCTCTTGGTCCGAATCAAAATCCAAGTCATTTTTTTCCAGGTTTGTGTCGTCGCTCATGTCTGACTGAATCTAAACAAACACCGCGGCTGCGTTTAGGAAGAAAAAAAAGCATGTGAGGACGTGATAAATCTGATTCGCTGTGTTTGACGCTGAATCGTGGAAAAAAGAAATTCTAATGTTTTGAGTTCTGTTACTGCCATTCAAAACTGATTTTGCATATTGGAGGAAAATTAGCGTTCATCATTTTCAGGCTATTATTTCTGACATGATTTGAAGTCTAATAATAATACTAATAACAATAATAACAATAGTAATAATCATCGTCATCATCAAATCCTGCTATTACTACTGCTAATAATAATAATAGTAATAAAATAATACTAATACTACTACAACCAATAATAATAATAAAAATCTTCACATTCATTTCATCGGATGTGAGGTTGAGCTGTTGAAACGTCAGACTAGGGCTGCACAATAGTTGCGATTTTTTTTAACCCTGCGATATGAAACAATACTCAGGAGTACGTAATAGCTGCGCGGTGCCGACGTAAATGGTCAAACTAATTCGTTGCGTTTCCTCTTGCTGTGTCGACAGGTGGAAGGCTCTGTCGACACAGAACACGTGTTTCAGTTTCATCCTTCTTGTAGCCGAAATAATTCCAGATGACCGACGTCGCTTTTCTTTTTGGCACCGAGTCTTCATTTTTCGGTGATTTTCTCCTGTTCGTTGCTCATTTTTCAGTATTGCTACCAGTGACTCACTCCAAACCGATCAAGAACGGCTGTGATTGGTGGATGGCCGCGCGCAGTGTGTGTCAGGAGAACACGTTGAGTTCATTTGCCTCCTACGTTGCAGGACCCGCGACGTATGTGGCGATGTCGATGCTCAAACGATATATCGCGCAGCTCTACGTCAGGCTTTAGATTTTATGGACTTTTTCACTTTGACTGCAGTTTAGGAGTCGACTTAATCCGCGCCCTTTTACCTCAGGTCTCATTTTTGTTCCTGTCCTTTCAGACATTGGACACTAACTACTGTGGACACTTGTGGCTGTGGCGTGCAGCCTTGGAGGGGGCGGGGTTACCCTCTGCACTCGTACTCACTGTGTTCGCAGAGTGAAAGCTGCACTGGTTATGGAGGTAGGGAGGTTAAGGCCTTTGGTGATCTCACGCCATATTTTCTTATTGATGACTTCCACTAAGCCGCCTTTTTCGGTGACAAGCTTGTAGAGCATGTAGAGATCCAACACCTGCTTGGCCATGATAGGAATCCGATTCACTGGAGTCCCTGCAGAAAGCAAACACAATATCCACAATCAATTCCATTAACTTTAGTTCCTCCCATCAATAGGCTTCTGCTCCTTCTTATAAGGCCAATTTATCTTGAGCCAGTCAAATGTCTGACAGTTCTGTTAACAGCAGGAAAGAAAAGTTTCCACTAAAGTTCCTCATCTCATTTTCCTGTTTGTGCATTCACATGAAATCCCTTAAAAAGAGTTACGAAAATATTATTTATAGGACAAATAGGGGAACTGAACTCTTCATTTTCATCTTTTACACGGCAACGTAAGGCATCACACGCTTAACGTTAATGATTAATAGATGCTTTAAGGCTGAAACAATTTTACCATAATTAATACAGACAGTCGACAAATCACCTATTTCTGAATTAAGCGTTGGAGCAAAATCCAAAGTTGGCAAACATACTTATTGTTTTATGTAGTAATATAATTATTAAAAGTCAGTTCAATTTTGCCAGCATTTAAGTAAATCGATCATATTTTACTTAAGAAGTACAGGTTGCATCAAAAGGAACCTTAAAAGCTGAATATAAAACATGTTCAAAAGAGAAAGAATGAGTTAAAACAATTAACTGCATAATCTAGAGTAGAATATGGATAATATGGATGACAGGTTGAACACTAATATATTGAAAAATGACACAAAAAAAGCTGATAGGTTATTAATAGGCTGATATCGCATATTTTTTACAATATTAAAAAATCTGAGCCACCGAATATCAAATTAACTGTAAAATATATCTAGCTTTTGTGCTATAATTTTCCTTTAATTTTCTTTAAGAAGTCCAATGTTATTAATTAATCTGTCTGTAGTAAAAGAAAAGAAAAATATAAGGGGAAATGCGTGGTACGGGTAGGAAGTCCTGCAAATATGTACAGGAAGAAGTAAGTGGGGTTTATTAGCCTTGTAATATTAAAAATGAGGATTTTGACTAAGAAACACTTTGCTGATTTTGATGAGAAGATGTTTGCGGCAAATAAAACCTAATTAATACAGTTTTAAATTGATTTAACAACCTCACACATATAAACCTGAGCTTCAGACTGTTTAAGACTTTTTACGGGCCTTATGAACCGCTAACAGTATATGTATCTGGCAAGAGGTAAAAGACAAAAGAGCTTCAGGTGAAATTAAAACAGTGAGCGTGGACTTGTTTAAAACTTTACTAATACAGTGTGTGGAAAATGGGCCGTCATTGTGTGTTTTATGACTGCCAGTCTGGACCCTGATTAGCAAAATAAAGGGGCTCAGATAATAATTTGTATTTGAAATTTAATGTCAGGCAATAAAGAGAGAACGGCCGGCTCTTTGTAAAGATTATTATCTCAAGTGGTTGACCCTGAGATAATTAACCTGCATTTTGCTGATAGAGTTCCATTGTGCTCATCGGATTTACCATAATAGCGATCAATAGATGCAGAAATATAGTGCAAACAACAGCAGTGGGGCCTATACAGCGAGGGGGAGGAGAGCGCTGAAGTATTGTCAGAGGTGGTAAAACCACATCAATTAAGGCCAGTAATTACTGCTTCATTTCGCAGTGCTGGCATGTGAACGAATGAGACACTATTAAAACAAAAGATTGATGTTCCCTTCGCCTCAGAACACAATAGCAGCAGTAAGTCTGAAGCCTCAGCGACTCAACGCCGCTTTGTTGGAGAAAAGAAGCAGAGCGGCTCGACTCGGATTCAAGTTAATGAGCGAACTGGAGCAGCACTCACACGGTCTGTAAATCAGCTCTGGATAAAACTCTTCAAATCAGCCGCGATCTCACATCTGTGTAACATGATGTACGGCATGTATGGATATATGTAACGTACATCTATGCATGAGACGCACTATGAGTCATACCATCAGCGACGTCATCATCATCAGGCGAGTCAAGTTCACTCTGGAAGGATGATGCGTCTACCAAAATATATGACCTGTTTGAAGAGTAAATGAACTTGGGAACTCCTAAAACTCGACTTTTTTATTTGAAGGGGCCCAGATGAAACCCCCCTTATCGTTAGCCTCATAGCATAATTACCTAAGTCATGCACTGTGTGGACAAAAGTATTGGGACACGTTGAATTCAGGTGTTTCTTTTCTAACAGAGGTCTGGGATGCAAAACAATAATGACAAATGACATAATATATTTTGTTTTAATCATTATCTTTTCTCTCACAGTTGATTTTTTTTTTGAATCCATGACTATGATTTTTAATGTTCTACCTCTAAATTTCTAAAACATTTTTGTGCCCTGACTGTAACTAATAATTTTATACCACAACAAACCATCTACTTTCTTCACATCTCACATCTCTCATTAAATTTAAAGGAAATATTGATGTTTATAAACTATATGGACAAAAATATTGGAACAAATCATGACTGCAGCTCTTAAGATGTCCTGTTCATGCTGATTTGAGATACAAACATCAATATTAACAATCAATATAATATTTATGGACCAATAAATTTGGAAATTATGCTATGAGGCTGTGAGACTCACCAACATCTACTGTGTTTGGTCGGTGCTCTTGCATCCAGACCCTAAAGCCAATTAAATTAGATTAGATTAAAAAGTTGCAAGAAAGTGCACGACAATGTGCAGCATAAAGATGGTGGAGACAACAGACAATGCAAAAAAAAAAAAAAAATAGTAGTAAGTAATAAAACTCTGTAGTCTGTTTATACATTTACATAAGAAGTAGAATTACTGGTCATTTTCCTGTTGTGGATTGAAAAAAAAACAGGAAATGGTTAAAGTCTTTCTGGAGAATAAACCCAATAGACAAATGTTGCTGAAGAGCATTGAACATTCTGTCTTCTATCCTGTGGGGATATGGTGGTGGGGGGGGGTTGGGGTTGAAGTAAAAACTTAGCGGGCACATCCAGATTTACAAAATATAACAATTTCTAACACATTTCAACAAACTCCTCCCATCAATCTGAAATAACATATATCTGTTTGTATCTAAATGGCTGTGAGAAGAAAAGTCACCAAATAATAAGTGAAATAGCAAAAATATACCAAGTGCAGTTTCCAGTGGAAGCAGCGTCTTTGTGTGCGGAGTCTGGAGGGTCTTGTTTCCTACTGGCATAGATCTAGAGTCGGTCCCCTACGTATGAACTGAGGAGTGAAATGCAGAGGCTGAATTTCCCTACAGGGTCAACGGTCAGTGAACGTTACTTTTTTGGACCCAGCATTTGTGATGGGAATATTTTTTGCACAGGCTTTGCCATTTCCAGCTGTTCCACTGTTGACACCAGTAGTAATATTTAACGTGTCGACACGCCTGCCTTAAAAGTGCATCGACTGCAGCCATGACATTGATTTGAGCACATGTGCAAAGTGGCCGATTATCTTTGCTCACAGGTTTATTTTGTGGCCCTTCCTCTTCATAAGCCGCTGCTGACTGACAGTTTGTTCTCCAACCTCCTTGTTGTCATTTAGGGAGTTGAACAGAAGTAGATAAACAGTTGGTTTCCCCTGTGACACTGCATTAATCGTTCATTTCATGGGTTAAAAGAGCAACGTCAATGAGGAGGAGAAATTCTCATCCCATTATTGGCTTGGAGGTGCAAAGTGAACGCATCAGCGATGAAGCCAAGCATAAAGATGATTACTGCACTACCACAGCCCCTGATGTTTCACATTGTTCCAATTACAAACTAGCTGCTGAGGGATTAACTACAAGAGCGCTGTTAGACTGTGCAAAGTGGATTTCTACCACCTTGTCCACCATCACTCATTGTCATAATGATACATGGCTCAGTGAGATAGTTTGTGCTGACAAAAGGCCTCCATCCTCACTCTTTTATTCTTTATATCTCTTTCAGGGAATCAGAGAGACAAATACATCAGCCTCAGTATTGAATGCACATAAATCTAGTTTTAAGAGGCTTGTCTTGCCTCTGATTCTGTCTGACAAAGGCTGAGCCTTTTATTTATTGCCTCAATCCTTGTTTGGTTGGCTATTGTGTCTCCTAAAATATAATAGTTTTATAGATCAGCGCAGATACACTTTATAATCAGAAGGAATGAGGAAAGAGCTCGAAGGCAAGGAACAAGGTTGGTGTTGTTCATGCCATTATTGTACTTTATGTTTATTTCCATAGACATTAAGGGATCGCACACACACGTTAATTTGAAGCCATTTAACAGGGTGCTTGCCCTTCATCCAAATAAAAATTCATATTTTCCAAAACTGTAATTTTTTCCCCCTCAAAGACCTTGAATTTATGTTCTTTTATACTTGCATGCCTACTTTTTTGGTTGAGATTGTACCTGTTGTGTTTAGTGCAAAAGTTCATTTTAATAAATGTATGAATGAATGAATGAATGAATGAATGAATGCATGATTTGCAGTAAATTATGTTTTACTGACAGAAACACTTTGAAATCATATAAAAATCTCAAAAGTACATGGATATCACACAAATAAGTTTCACTAGAATCATTCCAGTATTGACCGGTTAGTGAAATCATATCTAGTTTTTTAGATGCTTTCCTCATGTATTTCTTATCTTACAAGGTTATGTGCCTTTGAACATACTCGAAAATTCAACTATGAGAGAAAGTTTTTTCCATACTTTAAGACTTTCACAAAAAACTCCAGACTTTTTTGAAGTATTTCAAAATTCTACACTGGAAACAATTTAAATCTTGTCAAGTGTATTTTTCTCATTTCCCTTCAAAATATCTCATGAACTCCAAAAAGCAGTTACATGGTCAGAACTCAATAAGAACACAGTAAGAAATAAAAGGAAAATCACAACAACACTGCAAACAACAGTAAAAAAAAACCAAAACAAAACAAAAAAAAAAACACAAGGAAAATGGTGTTTAAAAAAAAAAAAGGCCAAATTGAGTATTTCTATAGTGAGTCAGTCTCACTCACTGATCTATGTTTTAGCCCCCATTCCACAGGTGTGTGTGTGTGGGGGGGGGGTCACTGAGCATGCTCACATGTCCATGGAAAGAACAAGGTCTATTCTATAAGCACATTTTGAAATTTTTCCTGTTGAACAAACAGTTGAATTCATATGAACATTTAAAATAAATCATACATGCAGAACGCTCACCAAAGACACGTCAGAGGTTAAAGGGTTAAACAGTTCTTCAACACTGGGAGATACAGACACACATGTACTGTATATTGTACATTCTATCAATGTTCAATTTCTTGCTGATCCTGAAGACAATTCTGAACTGAAAACAGAGACCGTGTTTTCATTTCTGAGTCTAAATCATTTCTGAATCCATTGTCATCTTGGCATTTTGAAGCTGGCAGTGTCCATATTTGGATATAAGGGGCGGAGCTACGGCAGGCCAAGGGGTCAGAGGTGAGATAAAGTTAGATCCTTACTGACTTGGTAAAACAGTAAATTTCATCAAGCATTACATAACAACATCATTTTACAGTGTTGTTACTGGAACCTGGTAAAACTGTCTGGAGCCAACGTGTGTCATTAAATAAACCAAAACCGACCAAACTTCTGACTCATACAGACCTGTAAATCAATCACAGCCTCTATTTACCTTGGAATGTAATTAACAGAGCAAACATTTAAAGATTGATCATCAGATCTCTCATTAGAGGGTCCAAATAAAACAGGGAGACCAGAATGAGTCTTTGAAAAAACAGTGTTCGGTGTAAGTCAGTGGGAGCCGGGGGGTGGTATGGAGGGACAGGGGCTGTATTTTGATTTGGTTTCATACAGTTAACATCTGCAAAGATGAAGAAAATAATTCACACTTTATTCAACTTAACCCATAAAGACCTAGTACTACTATTGTGGCAGCTCCTAAATAACTTTTTTGCTCTATTTAACCTTTTTTAAGCAATTTATCACTATTTATTACAATATTATTCTCTGTATTTTGCATCTCTCAGTGTAAATCATGTATTTTCTTATATTTAATTCACTAATAATGTAGATGTTCATAAAAGCTGAGATTATAGTTGAGGGCTATTATATCAGAAATGGAGAAAAGTGAAAAAAAGGTGACTTTTTGTGAATGAAAATCTATCATTAACTGAACATAAACTATGTGATGGATCCAACTCCATGGGTTTTACCGGTGAATCACTGTTGTAGAAGACGACGGTGTTTCCACGGTAACTACGGAGCCTCTGAATGTCCAAACGGGTCATATCTGATGACCGTGAAAAGACGACGAACTGTATTTTACACCAATTATTTACACGTATTGATAGAATTAGTGGATCGACAGGTATTAAACCGTTTACATTAGTAGATGCTTTTGGTCAGTGGTGGATGTTTGGGTCTTTATGGGTTAAACCAAACCACAATTTTCTCTCAAACCTGCTGATGTTGCAAATCTGGTCGGTGAGAATTAGAATAGAATAAATGAAGCTAAGGAACGATTTATATTTATGGTCCAGATCTATCTTTTTTCTAGTTTAGGGCACTGGACAAACAAATGTATGCACAAAAAAAGCTCAGTTTTGTGCTTATGAATCAGCTTTCTGATTGTGTAACTGTCTTTGTTCTATACGTCCTTGAGCTGCAAGGATTAATCAGTTTGTTGTCGACTACTAACTCTTTTGATAACAATAATCAGTTAATCGGTAATAATCAGTAACTCCAGCTTTTTACACGTGACTGAATATTTGGTAGCTTCTGCTTTCGTCTATTAACAGTAAACTGAGTATCTCTGATCATCTGGGGATGTGATCGTGAACTTTAGAAAACACTTTTGGACAATTTTCTGACACAGTTAATCAGTTAATTGAGAAAATAATGGCGAGGTTAATCTACGATATAAATCAATGGCAGCACTACTGAATACATGCATGAAACTTACACAACAGCATCTACTCATTATACTTTGTACAAAAACAGCAAAAGTATAAAGCAACACAAAATAAAAATGCACGTGCAGTAGACCTGAGGGTTGAAAGCCAGAGGCAGCAGCAAGTAAAGAGCAATATTAAGTGTCGAAAGGATCGAAGACCCGAGTCATTTTTTAAGGCAACTCTCCGGTTGCCTTTTCTTCTGCCACATAGTGCTCTTAAGCAATTCGCTGGGGGACAAAAGTTGACTTATTCAAGAAAAAGTGCTGATGGTAGACCTCTGAGATAATAAGCAATTAATAACAACGAGACAAGGACAACAGTAAATCAGCCTATTTATCAACACATAAAAGAGACCATCACTACCATTGTCTGCTCGGGCGTTTGATGGAATCTCTCAACGTCTGCGCTTTCAACATGAAAAAAGAAAAAAAAAAAAACAGACACAGAGGTTTTCTGAGCATCTGCTGCATCCCATTAAGGCAAAAATATCAGCGAAATACTATGTTATATCGCTATCACAATAGACACAGTAGGGAAATGATTGTGTTTCAGGTGAAAGGAAATACATATGCGTAAAAAGAACATACTCTGAGCAGCATAAAAATCCTGGACTGAGAATTATTATAGTATCTGTAATCAGTCTGCATTTTTGTATTTTAGCAATTTTTGCAAAATGAGCAGGATTATCCATAAACACAGACCCTTATAGGATTATATTTGCCTCTTAGTTACGACTTGTGTATTACAGATAATTGATTAATCAGTTTAGATGATTTATAAATTGTCAGTATCTGCATAATTCGGCTCCTGTAGCAGATTATTGATCGTATTAAACTTCACAACTGACACTGCAGAGTTTAACGGAAAAACAAATGCTCAAAAAAACCCTACAAACCTGATTCTTGCTGTTAAACGTTGTCTTGCTGTTGCTCTTTTTAAGTTGTTTAATTGTTTTTAGTTATTTGGCTTTAGAGCATGGGTGTCAAACTGACTTTAGTTCAGGGGCCACATACAGCACATAGTGACCTCAAGCTGGCCAGACCAGTAAAACAATAGGCATAATAACTTTTACATACCTAATAATGAACAATTTTAAAAAAGTCAAATTGCATTATGATAATAAGAATAACCTCAACAACCATGCACAACCTGGCATTTGTTAAAAAAAAAAAAAAGTGCAATTTCAGCTTATTATTAACACAACTTTTTTTTTTTTGGCTTGAATTAAGAAAAAAATAAATCTTGAATTAAGAAAAAAAAAAAAAATCTGCCAGTGGAACAAGTGAAAATGTTCTTGGTAAGATTTCTTGAAATTAGATTTTCAAGATCTGTTGTCCAGGGGTGTGTATTGGCAAAAATCTGGCGATACTTGTTTTTGTTTCTATTTTTTTATGATTATTATTATTTCCTGGAAGAATTGAATCACACCAGAAATATGCACAAATACTAAACACATTTTTATTTGATCAGAAAAGCATCTAATGCTATATCACAAAATTTCCCCCTGTAAAAACTTAAATTCAGTTTTACAGACATTACAGTTTAAGATCCTGCTCAAATGTTCATATTCTATTAGTTCATAACCTATCAAGTCATCTAATGCCATTATACAGACTCTGGTTTGTCCTGAGATCAGCTCAGTGAGATTCACGTCAAAACTGTGGAATCACTGGCACTCTTGCCTTTATAGACTAGGTGGTCGAGAACTGTTTTTTTTTGTTTGTTTTTTTTGTTAACTAACTATGGATCATGTGTCTGCACTTGTGTCCTTAATATAGATTGAATGAATGAATAACACTGTAACATTATTTTTGTACAATCCCAACAAAGGAACTAACATCTGCCTCTCTGAAACACAAAAAGTGCTTTTAGGATGCTTCAAATAACCATTATTTAATAAGACAGCGTTAAATAATCATAAATAAAATATAAACAAAAAGAAAAACAAAAAACAAAAATGAACCTCCACCATATCTGCATTTGAATAAACACCTAAAAATATCAATACATTACTTTTTAATATTGACACAGTATCATGAAATGAAATATCGCGATTTCTTTCTTACACCCCTACTTATTGTCTAAAAATCAGTTCTTCTATCTCACTGAAAAGTTCCCCTTTAGGTGATTGTCTTATTTTAAGTGTGATGAGATGTTTGGACTAGAAATGAGAAAAATACACTTGGTAAGATTTAGATTTTTTTCCAGCGAATAAATTGCCGGTTTCATTAGAATACAGTATGTCTGGTTAACTAGTCCATTTCTTTAGCTGTGAATGACAGTGATGTTTTCAAGGAACATTGATTGGGATATTTGGAGCAGTCCACTCTGATCACAGTTGTCAGATGCGAGCGGTGGAGATAGGCCTCTGACAATGTCTCCCTACACTAAGTCCAAAATCAATCTCTAATTGAACAGCCCAACAACAATCCATACAGGCTCTAAACCCAAGTGACCACCTAACTACATCATTACTTCATCATCACATATGTGCTTTCTGCAGCTGTCACAACACACGGGCTATTGTGCACAATAAATATAGTAAAGTTTGGTTTAGTGTGAGATCTACGATGATATGAGGGTTTCACTGTAGACCTGTATCTGTCCTCAGGTCTGGTCTCACTTTGACTCTTGTGCTAAGTCGTTAAATACAACTTCCTGTACCAACAACAGCATAAGAGTGATGACAGGGTTCGTCCACATTTTTTCAAGGTCAAATTCAAGCACTTTTAAGGGTCGTTTTCACCTTATCGCTGGAGTGAAATCCATATCCTTTTGTTTTTTCACTTTTTTATCACAATGACGTACATTGCATAACACTATAAACATCTATAATTATGTTTCATGAAAGCGAAAAGTTTAGAAATTAAAGGAGAACACAAAGTTTTATCCAAAAAAAATGAAGCCACTTGGCGTTCTTCACACGCACTGAGACAAAGATTACGATAAAAATGTACCTGGAGTCGACCTGACAGCACCTGGGAATTTTATTTATGACATAAAGTTTTATTTTTCAAAATGTATCACCTCTCTGTAAGTAGCTCTGGCTTGAGTTAATATTAAAAATAAATAAATAAATATATCACATTACAGAGTTATAATTCAAGCACTTAAACTAAAATTCAAGCGCTTTCCAGACCTTGAAAACGCGACATTAAAATTCAAGCATTTGCAAGGTTTTCAAGGCCCTGTACGAACCCTGGATGATGGAAAACATTAAAATGACTACCACATTCCAACTACCTGCAGGGTATGGGTCTAAAACAGAGGACCCCAACCCCCAGTCCAGGTCTGGAGATCATTTGGTATCGGGCCCCAAAGAAAGAATAACCATGTTTAAACTGATAGTTATTTTATTTTCATTCAGAGCGCTGTCGTTCATCCACTGCAGTCAGAATATGCAACACAACAGTGTAACCCTGTCCTGTCTGTGTTTCATCTGTACTGCCTGACATTTTACAGTTCCTCTTTGTTCTAAATATAGAAATAGCCTGTATAGTTTTTTTTTTAAATTACTATTATTATTTTTAATTTTATATAGTTTGTTTTGGCACTATCTTTATGCATGTGCACTTTTTTTCTGGCACTTTATGTTGTTGCTGCCTTGACCACCGAATTTCCCTGTTGTGGGATCAATAAAGTCTAATCTAATCTAATCTAATCTAATCTAATCTAATGTTCTAGGTATTTTATTTTGAAAAACGACCACTTCAGCTCTCGCCTTTCTACCGCACTTGACTGTAGTGATGTCCCGATCTGGATTTTTTTTTAACTTCTGATCTGATCCGATTTTTTTTTTTTTTTTTTGGATTAGTTTTGCCAATACCGATCCGATACCGACTTTTTATGATGAAATTTAGATTTAAATTTGGAGTCATTGTTTGTCGGTTATTATGCTTTTCTTTTATTTGAGATCGCAACTGGGCTGAATGTGGAACCTGAACTAAAAAGAGTATGACACCTTTGACTCTTAATGACTTAATTTTTGCACTTTCCAGATTCATACTGTGGGCCAATTTAGTACCTTTGGCAGGCCGGTTTTGACCCGCGGGCCGTATATTTGCCACTACTGTCTATGAACAGGTCCGTCCAGGGATTACATGGGGGTGCGTTCCGTACGTTAGTGATGCATGGATCAATGGGTTACTCACGGGTCGGGTTGGGGCGGGGCAAAAGCATGTCAGTTTATTTACGGGGTGGGTTGGGTCGCGTCAAATAATTCCACAAAAGCCCCGTGGGTTAAAAAACCTGACTAGCACAACACCATAAAGTGAGAGCGAAACCTTTAGACGCTATGCTAATTCCCGCTGTTGTGAAGCTCATTTTCCTTTTCCCTACCTTTGAAAATTTTAATTTGAAGGAGCAAGATGTGTGTTTACCCCCCAGATTGTCCCGATCCCATGACTAAATCCAATCCAATCTTCTAAAAAAATGCCAGATCGGCAGCCGATACCGATCTTTAGATAGGATTGGGACATCCCTACTTACTCAAGTCTGTCTTTTTTCATAAATTAGCAACACAAGCTAACCCTTGAAAAAATTAGGCAAAAACAAAGGTCCCTGGAGAGCCTTTTTTGTAAAGGGGGGAACGAGCCAACGATGGGACAGCACGAGGGCCGAAAGTGTGTTCGCTGTTTTCAGGGGACAGGTAACGAGCTGACTGAGCTGTGTTAAACATAAAAATCAATGTGAACCTCAATAAATACCTCACCTTACTGGATATTTATGTTTTAACAATTCAGATGAGCTCATGGAGCGCACAATACACCAAGACCTGCATTTTGCTTCATTGTAGGTCAAGGGCAAGCGAATGAGGACAAGAAAACACACTCGATGTATCTACGAGCATGTAAAACATTGTGTACAGAACAAGGAATTCAAAATAACAAAACCATGGCACGCCAGCCGCATGCTCCTAAAATAGATGCTCATTGTAACTGGCAGTGCCTTTTATTCTCTCCTGGGTGGTTAACTTCCTCATATTATGCAAGGGTCTAAACACGGATCCATTTTCCCAATAAAAACAGTGGCTACCAGCAGAACCCTCGCTTCCAGAAAACACATCATGGCACTGTTAGAAGCCCGTAAATGTAGGGGAATTCATGACATTGAGACGAGCTCCTGCGAACGCCAGGATGTTTCCCTACTCTACAGTTTAAACGATTAGAAATAAGGTTTAAAGCTCAACCGTGAATCATGCCAACTGATGTAAAGATGAACACTCATTAGCGGAGTTCAAAAGGACCATGGGTCAAAACTGGCACGTCAAAGGATCCAATGTGGCCCGTGGGATGAACTAGTCAAATGCAAAAGTGACACTGAAGATATTAACAGTAAAAGATGTCAAAGTCATTTTAGTTCAGAACAATATGATCTCAAGTAAAATACTGTCATAATAACCTAGAACTACTGACTACTCCAAATTTTTCTCTTTTTGTGTAAAAATTGTAAAATTCCACGAAAATATTTGCATTTACAAGCGAATCTTGCACAAAAAAAATGTGAATAACCACGTGCGACCTGAAATTTCTTAAGAAAAATAGGTGCAATTTTTCCAAGAGGGCTCATTTATGCTCTACGTTAAAGACGCAGACGGATACGGACGGAGCGCGCTGTACGTCCTCAGCGTACGTTCCGGACGTAATTCTGTCCGTTTTCCGGGAGCTTGTGGATGCGAACGCAGACGAAGAATACGGAGCAGTACCGCCAGGAACCGTGGAGGCAGCGTTGAGATTTGAAGAGAAGAATTTCCATGAATAGCCGAACTTTTCAAAGAGCGACTGCGTGCGTTAGTGAAAAACTACCGACATATTTATGACAACCACCCTTCTCAATATCAACGTTAATATCCACATCAGTAAAACCTCTGTCATCGCCATGTTTGTCATTGTTGATGTTCTTCTTCTCAAAAATCTTTACTCTTCTTCGTGGTATTTAGCCAGTATTACAAATAAGAGCGGCGCCCTCTAATGGTGGCTTGATGGAGAAACACTCATTCCAACGAACTGGACGCATGGAAGGCAGTGATGAACCGAACGTACCCATTTTTGTACGTAAAACAAGCATAAATAAGCCAATATTCTGCCTGTTACTAAATGGTTTTGTGTATTTGTAGATGGAGAATATTGTAAAAATTGCACTTTCTTTTCTTAATAAATTTTAGGTTGTCCATGTTTACATTTTTTTTAAAAAAGGTACTTAGTTTAATGTGACTTTTTCCACTCTCAAACATAGATAAAAGTTTGAAATTGACATTTTTTATATAGTATTATGCTATTATTTTACTGATCCGGCCCACTGGAGATCACATTGGGATGAATGTGGCCCCTGAATTAAACTGAGTTTGACATCCCTGTTGTAGTGGAACCTTATGCATTGAAATGTGAAGTCCTGGTCCAAAGTCCTGGCCCAGGTCACTTTCATTTCAAAACAGTGAAAGACCGGGGAACGGTTTGTACACTTACCTCGCTTTTGCATGAAACTGAAAAGGTCATCAAGGAACTCTTTGCGTTTCTCATCATCATCCAACTCGTACAACTGGAAAAAGCAGAGAGAGAAAACAGAAATTTAGTACTTTTTTTGATCAAACTGAATAATGCTCATGTTCAGTGTTGGATGTGAAGACAGAGGTGAGGACAATGAGTTTTTTAGATAATCTCTGAGTAACCTTGAGCAGAGTGAGTGTGTTGTGCAACGACTCCCATTCAGGCTCAACACATTTCCAACAGAAATACACACAGCGCCACGTCAGAACAATGTCAGGAAAACGCTTTTGGCCATGAATAGCTTCTTCACATCTGGCAGCCTCACGAAGGTCTGTCTTTATCAGCACCGACACAAATCCAATCAAGTTTTCATGTTTAACCCATTCATACGGAATAAAATTAGCAATCCGTTAAAGAAAAACAACACACACGTTGACAAGATGGAAATTGGACTGAGTTATTAAACTCAAATTGTGATATATATTGTGATAATTGTGATATAAATTTTTTATTGACTTGAGGGTTTATTTTATCCAAAACTTGGTGAGATTTCAATGTTTTGTTTAATATATGCTCATGTACAAACATATTTTGATAGTTTTTAATAATCAGCTTCTAAATTTGCCAAAGAAAAGACTATAAAACTTGACAAATGGAGTCTTACAAGGTTTCCATCATGTTGAATAAGAACTCCGATTGTGCTCATTTTTTACATGTCTTGGATATTTGGTATTTGTGCCTATCCTTTACGCTACGATGGGCATGCGCACTGAAAACGATGTTTTTTTAAAACTCTGGCCAAAACGGAGATTTCGGCAAATCTGTTTTCGTATACGTGTGTAAACAGAGATGTCGGCCAGACGTCAGTTTTCGAAGGAAATATTCTACCACTTCACATACGATGATACAGTATAGAGCAGACCTGGGCAAAATAAGGCCCGGGGGCCACATGCGGCCCGATAGCTGGCTCTGACCGGCCCGCATGAGATCATTG
>JAPQRP010000030.1:504161-545175 GCA_037367295.1 Apogon hyalosoma | reverse complement strand
AGCAGATAACATAGGCCAGCGTTGCGTGTAACTACCACCGTGCACACTCTCTGTATGAATTATACATGGGTGTCATTGTATCAGCAGAAAGCCAGCCTCGCCTGCACCCCGCTAAGGCTGGATACCCACTGCCAGAGGAAACTGGAGGTGGAGGTGGATGGAAAACTGTGTGATGCACCAAGTGGGGAGAACACAAAGGAGACAGAGGCCATCTATCAGTTTGTCAGAGGAGATGGCTTCCAAGGTGTGTAGCTGTGGAATCTGTAGAAGAGGGTGAAAACACACAGTGAGCTGCAAAAATCAAACAGACAAAGCATGACAGGATGAAGGATGACTTTATGCAGTTTCCGGAGGCAAAAGTACATCATGTATATTCAGTTGACTATCCTGACGGAAAATACAACACCTTTGGTTACGCTTCATTTTGTGCTTAAACAAACAATATACATTATCTGCCACTAGGGGTCTCTGAAGCAGTCTGTGGGTTTACATGACACTTGTATAAACTGATTGTTAGTCTGACTGAAACTGGGCTTTATAAGAACATGGTAACGTGTTAGCTCCATTAAAATCAGTTTTACTAGTGGGACTAACACGTGCAGATAATGCAATTCAAAGTCAGTCTACCTCTGCATGTAAACAGACCAGTTGGGCTGGAACAGGACCAGGTGTTCTGACCCAAATCCTGAAGTTCCTTATTAATCTGCTGCTTTTATGCACCAAAGTGAGCACACATCATCATCATCATCATCTACTCATCAAAAATAGAGTGGATGGAAAGTACACCATGTACAATGTGCAAAGTACCGATGTATAAACTGGCATTGTTGTCCATTGTGGTTCCAGTTTAACCTCTGGGTTGATAAAGTGTTAAATCGCTATTGAATGAAGTTGAGGGAAGGTTAACATCTGGTCGAAAAAAATTTAATAACAATCTACACCAGACTTAGATTTTTGGGTAGGTAATTACTTATATTTTCAGGAAAATGTATTTTGAAATGAGAAAAAAATTTGAAAATAAATGTGAGTTTTCTGAGTGTAAATGTTTGTAAAGTGACACAGTTTTGTGCCGTCATTCTAGGTTAATTTTATGAACTATAAATAAACTATATTTATTCCAAATACATTGACATTTGACTATTATATTATTTATGTCATATTCTAAACACACAGTGTTTAAAATAAATGCATATATCTATGCAAAATACATTTAAATATGTTAATATTTGTATGTTGTAAATATTGTTTAAAAAATGTATATGATATTGATCATTTAAATAAAAACTGTTTAATTTGATATTGACTTGTCCATCTGTGATGTTTTTGGCTTTGTCCATTTGTGACTCTGCCATTTTTCTAAAATCTTATTATTTAGGTCTGATCAAAAAATTTTTTCCTCTAACCAGTTATTGAATTATAAAATAGAGGGTTTAAGGTATACACTGAATACATTTGAGGATGAAAATGTCAGATGAGCTTCACTTTTGTCAACTTTGTGATTCTTGCAAAAAATAGACATTAATTTTTTTGTCCATCTGTGATGCAGTAGTTTTTGATATTTTTTAATTTAAAAATATTTGAAACTAAATTCTGCCTTTTGAGTATGTTTACGATGGCATTTAGACCTTTACAATTATGTGGAATAATTGTCTCAAACTTGTCTGGTTCAAAAGCTGTGAATCAAAAAGTAGTGGGCGGTCCATCTGTCATGCCCTTGACCTCGCCCTGTTGACTCTTGTAGTGTTCTGTGATGGCATGGGTTAACAAGCTTAGAGTGAATATCGCCGCCTATTGTAGTGGAGGTGCCATGATTTCAACAATAAATCTATTACGTACACTCTTGTGCATGTAGACTGGGACAAAGACAACAGTCTGGTTAAACAGTGCATCATACAGTATAAACGTTCTGACTTGGTGTTAGAATGGGTGAGATGAAGGGCTGCTATTATTGGTTGTTTCATTATCGTATAGCACTGTACAGTAACGTGTCGCAGAAAACAGGAGTGTGAAAATCACTGAACACTACTTCCACAATTAGTTAATTCAAGCTCATTTTTATCATCCCTGTAGGGAAATACAACTTCCTAGTAAGCACACACAATACCTAGTGTACATGTTTTTGAGAAAAACATGCAAACGCCACACAGAAGGGTGCAATACTCCGCATTACTAACTGATAAAATTGTATCACTGCCTGTGATATTTTATCTGGTGTTGGGATGATGCCGTTGACCAGTGTGCGACTTTAATGGCCCATTGCACTGATGAAAATAGTGTAATTCTCTGAAGATTATTGGAAAAAATTGACAAAGCACACAACTCAACAAAATAGTAATATATTATTTTAAGAGCTACTCGGTGCTCATAAACCTCAGTGGTGATTGAGTCATGAATGATTTGTAGTAACTCTACAAAACAAACACATGCACATAACCTCAGTAGGGAAGAGGTTCTTTTCATACAATGCACTGTAGAACTTTAAATCAATACTATATTAATGAAGGAGCACAGGAAATGAATGTGAATCGCACTGAAATTCTTCTACCAGCAGTGACACAGTCTGGGATAGAAAAGAAATCCACCACAAAAAGAAATCGGCCTTCACACTATGAATGATTAGGGGAGTGTGTTTTCACTCTGTAGGAATCTAATTATCACTGATGAATATTCCATAGTGCAACTTAAAAGGTAAGACGTTTTATTTTCCTTTTACAAATCAAGGGCAGGTGGTGTAGACTCTGCTTATAGACAGTTAACCCTTTAAGGACTACCATTATAACAGGCTGCCTACCTTTCTTTATGCTGTTTGTGCAATAAAAGTGTTAGAAATTTTTTTTTGCTACTTCACCTTTTTACAGGAAAAATGTAACTCAATATCTGGCCATAAATTATAATAATTATTATTATATGTAATAAATGCTTAAAACTGTGATATAGTAAAAAGATACAGATATATACAGTATTGAAAAGATGCAGATATAAACTTTCAACTGTTTCATGTGTACTCAGACATTTTTCTTTGTCTAGATCATTCTGTTTCTATGTTATAGCTTCTTATTTTTTATTACGTCTAGTCATTTTTAGCCTATGCGATAGCCTCTGTAGCACCTTTCTTTCTTTAGGATACCCCTTAGCTGTACATTAGCTACAGCTATTCTGCCTGGGGTCCTTACACTAATCTTTACAACTAGTCAATGCAAATAACATACAATCTAATCATACAAAACAGTTTTTCATATACAACATAACATGAAAGAAAATAAACAACAGACAAGATTCAGACATGACAGCTCCTTTAGGTCAGGAACGGTATAGTACATACAGTACATATGTTCAGTTAGCCCAAGTATCAATCATTTATGGTCAATAGATGCTTCCTGACTAACTTGTTGAATTTCGTTTTACAGTTTTCTTGTGTGATGTGTTCCGGTAGTTTGTTCCATTCTTGCATAGCTCTGTATATTACCATTTGTTTCATTGTGTTTGTTCTTGATGTGGATAGTGTAAAATTACCTCTGGTCGCCTGCCTGGTTGCATGGCAATGTCTGTCTGAACTAAAACAAACATTTTTGTACATGATGGATGTTTTTTGGTATAGTAAGAATTCTAAAGAAAACCAGTAGTGAATAAAGTTTTTAATAGAGAGCCAGTTCAAGTGGTTATGCATCGCAGTAACATTTGTTCTGTAGCCACACTGCATTGCAGCTCTATTTTGTGCAGTTTGCAACTTTTTAATACTTTCTAGTGTTGTATTTGACCATACTGTGGGACAGCAATCCAAGACTGACAGTACTAAGGATTGAATCACCAGTTTAGTTAAACTAGGTGACATAAAAGCTGCACACCTTTTTACAACAGAAGCATTTCCCATCTTGGTTGTCATGTTATCAGTTTTAGTTAGTTTAGTTCATTTCACTGCTCAAACATACATGATCTGCTTCTTTCACAGACAGTGCATTTCTTTCTGCTCTGGATAGCTACACACACACACACACACACACACACACACACACACACACACACACACATATATATATATATATATATATATATATACATGTATATGTGTGTATATGTATGTATGTATGTATATATATATATATATATATATGTATATATATATATATACACATACATGTATATGTGTGTATATGTATGTATGTATATGATATTTACCTGGGAACGCCTCGTGATCCCCCTGGAGGAACAAGAGGAGGTGTCTGGGGAGAGGCAAGTCTGGCCATCCCTGCTTAGACTGTTGCCTCTGTGATCTGGCCCCAGATGAGTGGAAGAAAATGGAACGATGGATGGACTAATCTCAGCTTTCAAACACCCTTTGAATTTTGTCAGTGACACAAACTGTTTTGGAGTTATGGTAAATATGGCAGATAAAAGCTTGTCTGTCTGAGGCGTGGACATAGTTGACAGAATCTGAGGACATATAATTCACCTGACACTTAAGGCGCTAGATGTGTGTATTGGATGATGGAGACTTTAGCAATCTGTGTGTCAAGATGTCAATACATGTGAATGTGTATAAAGTAGCCAGTAAAGGAGGTGCATGAGTGGGTTCTAAGTACCATATGTTGACATATATATAACAGCTGCCAACAAATAAATAATTCAGTGTAATAAATGTTAACACACAGTCATCAGTTTTGTCACATGTACAAATACAGAGTTTTTCCTTGTGATCAGCTCCCTCATAAATGGAACAGTCAAACCAGAGCAGAGACGTCCCA
Source organism: Apogon hyalosoma (assembly GCA_037367295.1). Taxonomy (NCBI): domain Eukaryota; kingdom Metazoa; phylum Chordata; class Actinopteri; order Kurtiformes; family Apogonidae; genus Apogon; species Apogon hyalosoma. The sequence continues at coordinate 540,433 of JAPQRP010000030.1, read as the reverse complement.
CTTGCAAATCAAAGGATGAGATTCATGACAGTAGGGTTTAAAAGCAAACAGAGAAACACATTTACAAGCACAATAATGGAGGAGAAGCAGCTTTTATGTGTTCTGCTTTTCAAAAAGTTTCACTTTTCAACTTTCTATGACTGAACTCATCGTGATTCCGTATTTCACTGTATGACTTACTGTTAGTAAAGTCAGGACTCTTCCCTCTATTCATCACTTTAGGCATGCTTTAGTTATGTTACTCTTAGTTTTTTTGTGTTATTCTGCGCTTTCTTAATATTTCTCTCTTCATTGTTATATTTTATCTGAATGTTCCATTAATTTATCATCAATCTGAGCTGCCTTTGAATGAATTTCTCAATATAATGTAAATAAACTCGTCTCATCTCATAAGGTCATCAGATAATTAGATTTAATGCATTTTACACTGGCAAGGAGATCAGCTCTTTATTCTTGTCCTTTGACAATTTATCTGCAGTTGTGGTCGACTCTATTTTTCAAAGACACACACTGAGGATTGTCAGTAGTTGAACATCACTGAGGATTCACAGTTGGGTGCTTCTATGAAACTGGGTTCATTTTGGTACCTAGCACTTTTCCAGCTTTTTAGACCCAATAATAAAAGGGAAATGTAGACATATTTCCTCCCAGGATGGACCTAATGATGACCTCAGATAAATGCAAAAAAAAAAAATACTCTTGCTTTAATTCATCCCATAATTATAATTTTTTTTAAAATAAAATATTGGGTCCAAAAATAGGACTAAAATTGGGACATGAAAAGCTACCTAGGTGTCAGTGCATTAGATGTGAAAACATGGCTGTAAATGGTCTTCTATAGACTCTAAATAAAGACACTGTGTTCAATGTGTCGATCCTAGTGTTTTTTCTAATACACACGTGGGTTTTTCATCAACCTATGTCTCATTCTAGGTTTGGTGTGGAACCCATCGTGTCCACTTGTGTTACATGCAGAACCTGCCCAGTTAAACAAATAAATCGCGAATGACTTTGCAACAGTGTTCATTTTTGTGAAACACTCTGCCTTGCATAATTAGTTCAATTCCCAAAATGCACCTGTGAGAGAAAAAAGAGATATTCAAAAAAATAGTAGTGTGTAATTTTGGTGTCCTTTTGACTGTTACCCATTATAACATAAACATAATATTGTCCTCCACTGGTAAACCCATATCATACAACCTATATCATTTCCACATCCTGATATAAGGACACAATGATACAAAAGACTGTTCCCTAAAATCAACTAATGGACTTGTCAGAGTAGAAACACCACACCAACAGAGACAAGAACACACCGGCCCAGTCCATAATGACTGAAACATATGAGGGAAAGCCTGAGACTTACACTGGAAACAGAATATGAGGACCCAGATTCATATTCCAAATTATTCATATTAAAAAAAATGGTGTGAACACCAGACCTGATGTTTTATTAGGTTTTTGAGGTTAATGCATGGTTTTATTTATGAATTTTATGATGAAGCCCCCGCTCCATCTGTCATTTCAACCTGAATGATTGAGCCTGAAATCTATTTTTATAAAAGTAGGCTGAAACATCTCTGCATAAACAGATTCTGGTTCTGTTCAGCTGGTCCTACTGGGTCTCTTTCGTGTTCGGTATCAGGCTCAGGGTGAAGCCAGTGAACAGGTGTTCTGACCAGGTTCTGGTCTTCCTGGGTCTTTGTCTGGTTCACAGATACACTAGCTGTGTTTACTGGGTTTCTGTTTCCCACACAGATCAGGCTCTTGGCTAGCAAGACAAAAAAAAAAAAAAAGCCATAATAGTCAACATCAAAGGTGTCAAACACGTGGCCCGTGGGCCAAAACTGGCCCTCCAAAGGTTCCAATCTGGTCCATGGGGGAATTTGTGAATTTTAAGCTATAAACAATCAAGGGTGTCAAACTTATTTTAGTTCAGGTTCCACATACAGTAAAATAATAGCACAATAACCCTTTAACAATAAAATGTCAACAACCTGAAAATAAAGTGCAATTTTAACAATATTCTGCTTGTTACTGAATGTTTTGTGTATTTGGATGTGTATTTGCATAATTTCATTTAAAAAGCAAAATGTCACTTATGCACAATTAAGGGTGTGGCTGCCAAAATGCTCTGTGTGTGAGCTTTGATTGACAGTTATCTGTCCATCATCCTGGACTTTCTGGGTTTCCATTTATGGAAACTTTTGTTCCCTGACACACAGCTTTAGTTTGAGGGTTAGGGTTATGGATATGGGAATACAACTGCTGGTGTGATATGCTGCTAATGGTTAAATCTTCATTTGCACATAACTCTAAATCCTGACATCCAGTGGGAACTGAGATTAGATTTAGAATCAGTGTACATGATTTGGGTAAAAGCTTTTGACCAGTTCATTAACCCATGAAGACCCAGTGCTAGTTTTGTGACAGTTTATAAATCATTTTTTTCTTCCAATTTAACCTTTAAGTGATTTATCTCCTCTGTATTTTGCATTTTTTTCCAGTAAAAATCAGGAATTTTCCTCTAATTCATTGATCATGTTAATTCACTGATGATATTCATAACAGTTCAGATTAAAGTTGAGAGTTGTATCAGAAACAGAGAAAACTGAAAAAAGTTACTTTTTCAGCAAAGATATCAATAACCGAATGTAAAAACATGCATTTCCATCCACTGTCATTGATCCAACTCCATGGGTTTTACTGGTGAATCAATGCTGTAGAAGATGACGGTGTTTCCACGGTAACTACGGAGCCTCTGAATGGGTCATAGCTGATGACCATGAAAGGATGAATAACTGTATTTTACACCAATTATTGACATGTATTGATAGAATTAGTGGATCAGCAGGTATTAAACAGTTTAGATCAGTTGATGCTTTTGGTCGATGGTGGGTGTTTGGGTCTTTATGGGTTAACTTAAAGCTGCTGTTGATTTTTGGGTGGATGCTTCATTTTCCTTTGCAGACCTGATTCATATGGTCCAGTGGGCCAGTTCCAGCCTATGTGTGGTTTATAACAGTCGAATTTCCCTTAACATATTCATTCTTGCCGGAGGATGGACCGGTTGTTGCCTATTCCACATTCTCTTCCTGTTCTCTATCCGGAGTTCAAACTGTATTTTTAGCTCCACTGAGTAGCAGCAGCATTGTAATCATGTGGCGCTTTTGCACCACAGGACATGATTTTCCCACCTCAAGGGGATTGCCAGCAGTACCTTAAATGTTACTTACTTTAACCAATCAGTAAATTGGAAAGTCCTTATGTAACCACCACACCACCGCTGTTATTGTGGATATAAATTCACATATTCTCTGGCTGGATTCAACACATTTGCCCTCCAGACAGGAGTGTTCCACAATTCCTCTCAGTGTGTGTCAGGAGATGCAATCTGAGAGCCACAGTAGAGGTTCACTGACTGCCAGGTAGGCAGCAGCCCAATAACACACCCAGCTGGCACACACAAGTGTTGCACTCACTGAAAAACACACATTAACGGCCTCTCTGGGCTCTGAGCTGTCTTGTGTCTAATTGCCTTGTAATCCCATTCCTTTTTTTCTTTTCACATATCTGCAGACGGTTAGCTACACAGAGAGTCATATCCTGGCTTTGACATCTTCGTGTCATTTTATTTCCAAGATAACCCATCCAAAATATGTCATATCATTAACAAACTGAAGGATGCTGCTTCTCAGCTCCCAAGTGTGATGATTAAATGAAGGTTTTCTTGCTCATCGTGACAGGAAATGATGCATGACAGGTAGGATGTAGGAAGTGTAGGAAGTGTGAGGGTTCTGGAGTTTTACATGACAAACACAGTTGTCTAACAGGAAATGATCGCTCTCTGGGTGTGAGGAAAGTGTTGTCAGGTGTTTCTTTTCTAACAGGGGGCTGGGATACGAATCGATAATGACAACAGTATATTTTATATTGGGATAAATATCATTGCATTGGTTAGTTTGGTTTAAATTGTTAACTTTGTTTCCAAAATGCCTCAGAGATGGTTTTTAATTAAATTCTTTCACCATTGATTGTTTTGGTTTTTTTTTAGCCATGACTTTGACTTAAAGCTGTGTATGAATTTCATCACCAATTTTTCATCAAATCTGTAAAACCCCAGTCGTAGCGTAAGTATCACAAAGTCTTTCCGTGATTACTCACCTGAATCTCTTCTCTCATGGTGAACAGTTTCGAAGTGTACTCCACCATAAACAGTCCATTTGCTTACAAACAGAGTTAGTAGGTCACTCAGGTATTTTCAGAATTTTGTCGTGACATACATTGTGGGAAGCAGAGCTCCAGCTGTGCGCTTCCTGCCAGTGGGCGCGGCCATAATGCGGCTGTATGAACTTCCGCTTCCCACAATGCATGTCGCAGCAAAATTCCGAAAATGCCGGAGTGACATCAATTTATCATCAGACATGGATAAAAAAACCAAAATCAATGTTAAGAGACATTAAGTAAACACCATCTTTGGAAGCAAAGATAACAATTTAAACCAAACTCACCAATGCAATGATGTTTATGACCCCATTAGAAAAGAAACATCAGAATTCAACGTGTCCCATTGCTTTTGTTCATATAGTATTCCATTTCTGCCACCTCGCAACGCTTTCCTCACACTCAGAGGGCTATCATTTCCTGTTAGAAAACTGTGAATTTGTCATGTAAAACTCCAGAACCCTCACACTTGCTCAGTCTGCTACAGCCTACCTCTGGCATGCATCATTTCCTGTCACAATGAGCAAGAAAGACTTTAAATTATCATCACACTTGAGAGCTGAGAAGCGGCAGCCTTCAGTTTCTTAACAATCTGACATATTTTCGATGTGTTACCTTTGAAAAAAGTGACACAAAGATGTCAAAGCGTGTAACTAACCATCTCCAGATATAAGCAAAGATAATAATTTAAATAAAACTAACCGATTCAGTGCAATATTTATCCCAGTATAAAACTATATGATGATATTTGTCATTATTGTTTTGTATCCCAGACCCCTGTTAGAAAAGAAACATCTAGATTCAATGTGTCCACAGACTTTAGTCCATATAGTGGATCTGAGGGAATTTGTCTTCTGGACATGGGCAGATCTGCCTACACTGTGGAAATTTGATATGAGTGTGTGTTGTGTTCTTGTGAATTGGGATGGGAGGACTTGTTAAAGAGGTTTTGCAAAACAGATTGTAGGTTGTTACCTTGGATATCATCTGTTATCAATGGAAATAGAGAAAGGAAAATAGAGAAACCATTGTTTTGTTGTGTAGCCATAGAGCAGCATTGACAATTATACATGTAGATCTTCAAATGTCATTCATTTATTTGTACTTACAGTGGTCTTTGGCAACTTCTGCCCCCAGGGCTGTTGTGCGATAGTTTTATTAACTTGACCTGTAGCACAAAAGGGGGTCTACACACCGACAAATGATGAATAAAACCCCCCACCGTGGCATCCTGTTGGCTCAGAGGGTGGTGACATATAAGGTACTAATGTGACATCCTGAGTTTCAGTCAGGATGCTAAAAGGAGACTCAACAGGAAAGTGACTATTTAAAGCCTAGCACGCATTTGATTATTTTTGCATCATCAATATGTGAAAAGGGTGAAATGAGAAACGAGAGTCAATGAGTCGTTCTTTATTCACACCTCTGATGTCACACTTGGATAATGTCATCAAAAGGATAATGAAATGCTGCTGTTTTCACCTTGTGTAAATGCAGGGTTCTCTGGAAAAAAAATTATTTCCTGATTGATCACTACCTGATCAAAAGACAACATAAAGAGGAAATCACAATAAATTTGACAACCATTAGTTGGAGACCTGAAGTTAGCAGCCATTTTTTAGTTAATATTGCCATTTCAGTGTTTCTGCTGGTAAGGTTTTGCCGTCACACACTGCCACGGCAAAATCCTTGCTGTTGGTTTTTAATGGAAAAACCAACATTACGCACTTCTGTTTTTTCGACGTAGTAAATATCGGTAAAGTTTTGTGCAGATGTCCAATGGAAAAGCCACTAGTGAGATTAAAATACAAAACAAATATTTTTGTTTTATTTTTTCCAAACTAAGGTCCCATAAGGCACAACTGGAAGGGGTGCGACTCAGTGCTGTTAGCCAGATTGCTAATTATGCTTGCTAACACTAATTAGTTTTATGCTTTATGTAAAGTTGGTAATACTTTTATCAAACACAACATTTTTCAAGTAACTTAAAATACCTTGTGATGTTTAACATCGACTAACCAAACATTTTAGGCTACAGACCTATACAGAAACATACGCACAAAACAGAACAACCAGCTAATATGTTGTACAGGAGAAGGGCGTGCAACTTATTTAAATGTTTTTGCCCATGTTCATGATCTTCTTATATTATTACCCAGTATTTAACTGTGTCTTCAGAGAGTCTTGAGAGTACCAGGAAATAAAATACCCAAATGACTCCCAGTAGATTCAGTAATAACCACCCTATTATGTTACCTAGGTACTGAGAGATTTGGACTTGGGTACCTCACATCATCCTGAGAGCAGAGACAAGCTGTTACTGAAAATTCATCACACTCTGAGATTATCTCTATTGAGATAATCCATTGTCTCCATTGTCTAGTTAGTAATTATTGTCATTAATCAGCGGTTTATATTAAGGTATCAATTATGGGCTCATATAAAACACTGCGACAAGGCTAATACAAGAGCTACAAGTATGAAACTCACGGAACAACATCAGTAAATGTGGGCGTTTATTAGTGCGCTGATGTGACGTACATAAGGAGCATTTAGATAAGGACCTTTTTCATTCAACCGCAGATGTGCAGTGGATCTGTGCAAATATCAAGCAGCAGAGCATCAGACGATGGATGAATCAGATCCTTTTTAGACAGACGTCACGCAGGTTCATCCATCCATCTAAATAGGTCAGTGCACGACCCTCCACTGCAACTGGGACTCAGCTTGGCAGGGTGAAATAGTGACTGTATAGGGGTGTGAATTATTTTAATATTCCTGATATTTAACGGACTACACCAGTCTAGAATGTGTTTTAACAAAGGCTGAAAAGGCTCTTTGAAAATGTTGGAGTTTGAGTCTGTAACTAACATTAGTATTACATAAATTGTTATAAATGTTAGTATTCTGTTAAAATGTCCCGTCCTTGATCTTACTAACATAACGTTTAACCCCTCGATTTCTAGTGGATTCAGATATTCAATTCCAGCAGGGGGGTGAAGTTAAGGGAAGGTTAACATCTGATCAAAAAAAATTAAGTTACAGTAATCTACACCAAACATATTTTTGGGTAGGTAATTACTTATATTTTCAGGAAAATGTATTTTGAAGTGAGAAGAAATTTGTTTTATGAGTGTGTGACAAAGTTTTGTGCTGTCATTCTGGGTTCATTTTATAAACTCTATAAATAAACTACATTTATTCCAAATGCACTGATATTCGACTATTATAGCATTTATGTCATATTCTAAACACACAGTGTTTAAAATTAATAAATGTATATATCTATGCAAAATACATTTGAATATAATGTTAATATTATTTGTATGTTGTAAATAATGTAAAAAAAATGTATATGATATTGATAATTGAAATAAAAACTGTTTCATTTGAGATTTCCTTTTGTTGTCCATCTGTGACGCTGCCGTTTTTATAAACTCTTGCTATTTAGGTCTGATCTAGTATTTGTGTCCTCTGGCCAATTATTGGGTTGTAAAATAGAGGGTTTAAGGTAAACACTGAAAACATTTGAGGATGAATATCTCAGAGGAACTTCACTCTGGAGAACTTTGGAGTTCTTGAAAAAAATTGATGCTAATTTTTTGTGCAGTAGTTTTTGATATTTTTCATTTAAAAATATTTGAAACTAAATGTTGCCCTTTGAGTCTGTTTAATACGGCATTTAGACCTTTACAATTATGCGGAATATTTGTCTTAAACTTATCTGGTTTAAAAGTTATGAATCAAAAAGTAGAGGGCGGGCCCTTTTGACCTCGCTTGTATGTATTTCCAGTATCTGGCATTTTCTCCTATGATTTCAGTTCCTGCAGCTTTTAAACTTTTTTTTTATAACAAATCACATGTTGAATATGTAATTCAGCTCATTATCTCAGCCCTTAATAGCAAATATACTTCATCTGTCATTTATTTGCTATTAAATAGTTGTATACATGATTTATATGCACAAAAAAAATTCAGATTTTTGCCTTATTCTGACAACCAATATTCTTGATCAGGTATGTAAATTGCATGTTTTGTATTTGTATTGGGTATATCTAATGTGTTCACAGTAACATGTATTAATATGAAAAGGCCTCATTTGGATTATCCAAACGGAATGACAGATTATTGTCATATTAGTAACAATAGAGAAATAGAAGTGTGCATGTAAACATAGTCATAGGTTTGTTGATCGTCGGCTTCAAATATGAAAAATGTACTAATGTCCAAGCGCAGCAGGCTTTATCTGAATAAAAAAGAAAACTTTTATTAATAAAAAATACAGACATATGGTACCACAATTCAAATGTTTACAGGTGTGTGAAAAGACGAGTGTGTAACAAACCATCTGTAATATAGAACAAATCCTACGCAAATAAAAGTGAGCATTTTCTCAGTTCTGTCAGCACGGTGTTAAGGGAGAAATGTCCAAACGAGCTGGAATACGTTTGAAATTCCACTACGTATGAAGAATAAAAAGGGGAAAAAAAACAGACAAAAACTCAAAAGACTCTAGGCAGCCTCTACTTGAAAACCAAGAACGTCAAGGTTTAAAGACTCGTGTTTCATTTGAAAACTGGTGACCCTGATGGAAAAACTGCACTGATGCTTTGTGGGTAATGTACTCACTTACCTCCAGCGTTATCCAGTCCTATAGTTTGTCTTACACGTGTGTGGAACTAACAGTTACATTATCAGATGGTTGAGCAGAAACACATCAGTTTTCCTCCAAAGCTGGACAAAACCACACTATGGACTATTATCACTCAAGTTTTCCACGTGTAAACTGTCGCCCACTGTCAGCGGATAAACACAAATGTAAGTCCATTTTAGAGACGCGTGTCCGTGTGAAACCATCGACACAAACAAACAAACAGCACTGGAGCAGAGGGAAAGATGGTTTTGGCAAAACTTTGAGTCGAGGACACGAGGCTGCGAACTGTTAAAACCTACCGACCTTATTCTATCCATTTCTTTCTGGTTACAAATACTTTTGACTAAATCTTTTCGTGCGACCCAGAAATACGACATATGATACAAGTCCCTGAGACTGAGCTCCCGATGGCTGGAACCACAAACAGCAAACCATCTACAAAGGAGGGTTATGATACAGTAGCTGCCCTGTGTTGGCATCCGTTGTGTCTTTGCTGCCGACTGCGTCAGCGCCGACACTTTACAAACGCTAGTGTCAAACACAGCATCATAACCACACAGAAAAATACACAACACCTTTTACAACGATCAGCAAACGTGAATCGAGGGCCGAAAGATCAGGGTTTTGGCAGAATCATCTCACCAGAACGTTAGTTGTTTGATTCACTGATTCTAAAAATCCACACAGCGGTTTGTCCTGAGGCTGATGCATGGGTTTACACGACAATAACGTCATGTTTCATTACAGGAAATAATCACCGTGACATCAGTTTTACCAGGATGTAGTTAACCTAGCTTGAGGTGAAGCTCCGCTGTGTTCAAATTAAAACTGCCAAATACATATGACATTTAATCATGATGATTATCAACATGAATGTAAGTAAAATTTGGAGACATTTCCAGACTACATTACCCAGCTCTAGCCCAAATTAAAACCCTCCGCCCCACTGATGAACAGGTCGGACCGTGATTAGTCAAATATTCATTCAAACAGAGATGAAAACTGTTCTGAACAAGTGGTTCCAGGCACAACAAACCCCGCCCCTCGCACCTATTGTAGCACCTATTTTAGCGTGGATCCAGCTGATGTCATCGTGTCTATGCGTGTGCGGATGTCAGCATACGCACATTTCGGCCTTTGTAAGTAAATGGGGAAAAAAGATTTTAAAAACTCATAAAAAAATTTTACCTTTGACCTATTTTTTCCAAAATGTAATGACATCTATTCTGGGTCACTGGCAATCTATAAAACCAATTGGGTATGAATTCAACCAATAGTTTTGCTGCTAAAGTGTAAACAAACAAACCGAATCAAAAACAATACCCCTTGTCTCCCTTTCGGGGGGGCGGGGTAATAACTGTCTGTGTGTGGATTCAACCAACGACATTTAGTCTGCTGAATGCTGGCGAGGCGAGGCTAGGCTAGGCTAGGCTAGGCTAACCACGTTCTGACCTCAGCTCCGAAGGGCCATGTTTGCACTGCGAAAATTAGCGCTCAACTCAGATTTATGGCTGAGATCTGATTTTTTTTAGTGTGTGCTTGTTCACTTTTTCCCCAAAAACAGCCAATATCACAGTCCTGAACTGACCAGCACATGCAAAAGAACAGCTACACAAATGTCAGATACAGCACAAAAGCTGTACTGAAGTAAACACGGAGCAGATGAAGTCAACGTCAACCATTTCATTCAGAAGTTCTGGTTGTAGAAGCTCCTGAAGATGAGGACGAGGAGGAAGAAACACAGATTTAGGCTTTTTCTGGAGTGTTCCCTATAGTTCTGGCTGTCCAGACAGGCTGGGGAGTCACCTTTTTTCCAATACCACGGTCACATTAAAAAAATCCTACCTGTACTGTGACTGATTTAGGACTGCATATGAACATAAGGGGGGAAAATAAAATATGGGCAGAAAAAGGTAGATTTGGACCACAAATACAAACAAAACCTGTTTAAGATACAGACGGGGATATGAGAAAGAACGTGAATGACTCAGTCATTTCCAAAATTCTGTGTATTCTCAAAATGGAAAAGAAAAAAAAAAAAAAAGGAAATTAGCCAAAAACTGCAAGATGGAAGTTGGCCATAAGAGGCAGTGTGACAGGGGCCGGCTGGAACCACTCTCAGTACGTCTGAGCCTCATTTACACATGTTAAATCACTAATTAAATTATCATTATTGCTCGCACTAAATTACAAAGGAACCAAAAGGAACATCTTACATTGGTATGAGAGAGCTGCCCTGTAAACCCCTTCGAGGAGCAGACTCACACTGGTTTCAACGGACTGAAATATCTGAATTCCAACATAATGTCTGTTATGTCAAGGCAAAACAGGGCTTTAGAAATCCAGCACAGAAACAGTCCAATCCAGCGGGTCTGTCTGTCCGGACCCAGTACTGTTGGCAGCTCAGTCACTTTGCATGGACGTCAATCTGAGTCCAAGCTCCGCCCCCTCCACTGTTCCATGCTATTGAGGCACACAGTTCAGTTCAATCAGGCCAGAAGAGGCTCAAAAACAGATTTACGTATATGAATCAGCACCAAACTGGTAGAAACAAACAGCCCTGTGTCTTTAATATTAAACTGCAAAAGGAAACTTCAACATTCTCTTACAGTCCATAAAAAACTGATCTGTTGTTTGAAACTTAGACCGTCTGTATATAATAATAATAATATAATAATAATATAACAATGGGTTTTCCCTAGAGATCGGCAGCTACAGCATGATTATATTTTGCTAATTATTGTGACTGCGACATTATTTTATGCCGTTTCTTTCACTCAGATCATCAGAATCATTTCCACCGTTCTACCAGTAGATGATTTTAAAATGTTCCAACTTGTTTTTCGTGTTCAGAACATAAAGAAGAAAATCATAACCATTCTTTTAGTCACTTTCTTCTACCTGAATTAGAACTCAGACTGCATAAAACCTTATTTGTGTGTGTTTTTTTTTTTTTTTTTTTTTTAATTTATTGCATTTCCACTCAGGTTTTTCATGCACAAACAGAAAAGGAAATAAAAAATGCAATAAGCTAAATGACACATTGCGTCTTTTACATCTTTTTTTCCTCCTTTATGACTAATTTAACTGTCTGACACTTTTATATCAAATACGGAACAGAATTTTTTTGTTATGTCTTATAAAAGTGACTGTTAAATAAAATAAAAACAGCTTTAACCCATAAAGATCCACAGTTAATTTTATGCCAGTTCTCAAATTATTTTTTCAATATCTAACCTTTCTTAAGCAATTAATCACCATTTATTATATTATCATCCTCTGTATTTTGCATTTTTTCAATGAAAATCTGATATTTTCCCATATTTAATTCACTGATCGTGTAGATGTTCATTAAAGCTCAGATTACAGTTGATTGTCATAATATGAAAAACAGAGAAAAATGAAGAAAATGTGACTTTTTCTGCTAAAACTAGTATTAACTGAACATAAACCCAGTGTGTCCATCTACTGACCATGAAAAGATGACAAACTGTATTTTACACCAATTATTTACATGTATTGATAGGATTAGTGAATCAACAGGTATTAAACAGTTTAAATTAGTAGATGATTTTGGTCGGTGATAGATGTTAGGGTCTTTATGAGTGAAAATAACTAGTTTTCTATTCAATGTTTTTGCACATTACTGTGCTTTATCCATTTTAATTCCCATAATATGACTTGGACTTTTTTGCAAAACACAAACTTGTCGCATAGCTCAAACAACAGCCAAACAAATCGCAATGCTGTCATTGTGTACATGATGAAATTAAAATGTGCCCCTGACTGTAAAACAACAGCTATATCTATAAAATTCAGTTAGACTCCTTAAAAGAAGTGGTTAAGCCCTTAAAAATAGGTTTAACACACAGGAACTGGACAAACATCAGACCACAGAGCCTGTTTACATCCACACCAATACTCTGATCATTGTCCAATTTCTGGAGTTAACAGATTATTCAAGTGATCATGTAAACAGAATAATCTGATAGGCTTTATCCTATAATTTATAAATTATCTGATTAAGAGAAATCGGATTAATGAACCTAGATTTCTCCGAAATACTCCAATGTGTTCATGCATGTATACAGGTTAATCTGATTTCTTTAGTTCCTTTACAACTGCGCGTGTAAAAAAAAAAAAATCTATATAAATGGAAGTTACGCAGCGACAACAAACATGGCACACACGTAGCAGCGAAAAGTCGGCAAAGACTCACTTTTGAAGAGGAAAAAAATGTCATGTTACAACAAATTAAAACTCTCAACATCCTCCATATGGTTGATGGGAGTAAATACAGGAATGGCAACACATTCCAAAAGTTGTCCTTTAGAATGTCCGAGACAAGACCGGATGTTTTGAAAATAACAGGAAGTGTACGTCTTACGTCACCGTACGTACTCCGAAAGAAAGCAAATAATAGACTGAAACACGTAAATGAGGGTTTTCAATTATCGCATTTCTGAGGCGCATGTAAACACGTCGCATCTGATTACGGCAATTATCGGATTACTCCCAGTTGTCGGATTTTATGGTCATGTAAATGGGCTCAATGACAGCACCCATGGGATAACCTGCAATACAATACAATGTAAAAATCTTTTCAGGCATAATGTAGACATACGTGAGTCCCTAGGTGTGTTTCTACCCTGGTGATTTTACTTTTGCTGTTTGCATTTTCAATTTGTGCATAACAAAAAACCTTAGTGGAAACAACGTAAATTCAAAATATAACAAAACAGAGGTGAGAGGAAGAGTAAACCACAGAAGAGAAGAGGTGCTGACTGAGACCAGGACAACTAATACCCACATGGATGATCTGCACAGAACCAGTCTAGTGATGTAGAAATATTTTGTACTTCTGCTTAAATATATGAAATCTGTATTTTTTTAAACGAGTATCTGAACTGCTACGGGAGTCAGGAATGTGTGGACTTGTTCCATCTCTGTTTTAGTAAAAAGGCAGATGTTCCACCTGTTTTTTCCAGTTTACAGAGGTAGTCTTGTCTGAAAACACTACTTTTTTCCTCATTTTCACAAGTAGCTCCAGGTATTACAGCAAAGGGTGGGATTTTGCACATATCTAGAGGGTTTCTCTTGTACTTTGTGCAGTTACAGCTGGTGAGAGTCCCAGTCTAACGTCATATTAAACCCACAGAGTATGTGTTTACCAGTTTAGGTGCTGTTCTGTAAACCTCTACAGGTCACATATATGAAGCCTGGGATTAAAAAGGCCACAGACCAAAAACAGATGACTGAACTGGTCCAGTGGGCGGAGTCTCAGTCTAGTGAAATGATATCTGATATGCTGCTGTCCGTCCCTCCACCACCACCCCCTCCTCCTCCCCCTGTGATCACCCGGGTCTCGTGCATGGAGCTGGCTGCGTGGGCGCTGCTGTCGTACAGGCCGCTGGAGGAGGACACCAAGGCGGAGCTGGTACTGGCGGCGGCGGCGCTCTGCATGCTGCTGGTCAGGTTGTCCAGGAACATCTGAGGCCGGTAATGCTGAACAGGAAACACAGTGACACATCACATCTCTGCAGACTGAATAAACTGCTGCAATACAGTTTTTCTTGCATTTTGTAAAAACACAGACCACACCTCTTTGTATTATTACAGGGATTATACACAGAAATAAACAGCCTGGCCAAAAAAAAAAAAAAACCTTGAACAAAGGTCCTTCCATTAGATAATTGGTACAGTGATGAACATGTTTCCTCTGCATCAACTTCTTTTGATTACAGTTTAGGACTGCGACAACTAGTTAACAAATAGTCAATGACTAGTTTAAACGTCGAAAGATTGTAAGCAAAGTCATGCACTTCTGTATAAGGGAAAATGTTTACTTTATTGCTGATCTCAACTCGAGTATTTAGTTGTTTAACAAACTTTGTAGGATACTAGAACTGTTAACCACAAAATGCACTTTTGCTTAAGGGAAAAAAGTATTTAATTGCTGCAGAAACATTTGCTGAATATTAAATTGGATATTCGTTTAACACACTTTGTTATGCATTCTAATTGTTGTGAACCAAATGTTCTTATTAAAGGAAAGAAAATGTATTTTATTGCTGTATATTATAAATAATAAAATAATTATAAATAAAAATATTTTTTGTAGTTCTAGTCGACTAGTCACTACAGTAGTCGATGACTACTCGACTATTGAAATAGTCATTAGTTGCAGCCCTATTCCTGTGGTCAGGGAGTTCAGGGGGTTCAGGGGTCAGTGGTATGATCTGGGGTTGTTTCAGTTGGTCAGGTCTATGTTCTGTGCTCAACAATTTAGGCCATCAAGTGAACCTGGTTTTCATTTTATCTTGCTCTGACCCTCTACAACCACGCAATGTTGACTTCAGAAAAAAGATGTATTCATGTTACGTTTGAAACTAAAAGTTCTCGTCTGATATTCCTGCAGCTTTTTTGTGATCGTTGTTTTAATTCGGTACAAGCTCAGTCTAGGCGTAATAGGATTTTTCCCCCAGGGTGGTGAAGCGGCCGTCACGTGATCGTGTCAGACCAATGTAGTGACTGCCTCTGGTAAACAAATGCTAAACATGGCTGCCTCCTGGGTTCAGCAGGCTGGAACAACAACGTGAAAAACACTCAAATAATTCCCTGAAAAACGAGTGGAAGGGTTTACAAACAATTCCGCATGTGTCTTAGGGCTATAGACAGATGCAGTTTTGAACTTATATGTAAACAGCTATAGACAAGAGAACAGAGGAAACAAATGTACCTGAGGATCTGCTTGGATTAAGGAAAACAAATCCAGACCTAAACGCACAAGAAAAAAGAAAAGCATTATTAACATTTGTGAAGATCTTTGATGGGAGTGATGGTAAATTGCAGCCAGCTGACTCACTCTGCATGTCTGTGGGGATGGTGGCGAGTGTGGATGGGTGGAAGGGGACTGCATAGTCAGCAAGGGTAGAGGTCAAGTATGACGGGTCCAGAGGCTGCACATTTGGCACTCGCACAGTGGAAGGCTGGTAGGTCAACACTCTGAGGGAACAGGGAGGGTAAACAGTTAACCAGGACGACCATGACAAAACCACAACACAACACTAGTAAAGGGGACTCAGTGTGAAACAGTCTGAATGGGTCATCACCGGTTTCCAACTGAATTATTCAAACAGAGTTGGAAATTTGGGCCAATGGGGACAGGGTTCCCACATATCTTTACAAGTAACATTTCAAAATATTTCCATGATTTTTCAAGGACCAGTAATCAGGGTTCACACACATTTTTCAAGGTCAAATTCAAGGACTTTTAAGGGTCAATTTCAAATTTTTCCAGCACATATCTACAGGAATACATACACTCATGATTATTTTTTTCACTTTTTATCACTATGATGTACACTGTATTATGCTTTAAACACTGCAAATTATGTTTCATAATAGCAAAAAGTTTAGAAATTAAAGAACACAAAGTTTTACCCAAAAAAAGGGAAAAATCTGCATGTCTGGATTAGAAAAACCACAAGGATCATCACATTTAACACACTTTCGTTATTTATAGCGGTATATAAGACCATTCACAGCCATGTTTTCCGATCAAATGCACTGACACCTAGGTAGAATTAACTGTCCCAATTTGGTCCTGTTTTTGGCCCCAATATTTTATTAAAAATTCATAAATTTTGGGATGGCTCAGAGCAAGAGTATAATTTTTTTGTATTTACCTGAGGTCATCATTAGGTCCATCCTAGGTGGAAATATGTCTAAATTTCTTTTATTATTGAGTCAAAAAGGCTGGCAACGTGCCAGGTACCAAAATAAACCCAGTTTCATGGAAAGACCTGTTTCACTTTCAATAGAGCCCCCAGCGTAACCTGCTCCTCAGACCTACATGAATCTCATATGTAACCTATTTTGATATCAAAACACAAAAGCTGATGAGTTTGCATCTCTACAACTTCCAAAATCTTTAAAGGATTTTATTTAATTTCAATAACTTTTCCATGTCTGACTGTTACATTTGTCAGCTTCTCTATCAATGACTCAGGTTGTGTGTTATTACACGAACATACAGTAAGTACGAAAGTTTCAAACCATGCTGTCGACGAATCCACTTTGACATTTCACTTTACATTAGTGGACTGAAACACACATACCTTCTGAAAATTTAGTTACAATATGCAACACAACTTTTGGATGGAAACTTTGGATGGATCCTGAATACAATATGGAAATAAAGGCCAAATGGGCAGCGTTTCTATTACTTGAGAAAATAAATGCTGTGTTGTGAATGGTGAATGAGTGAAGGTGGTGTTCTCACCCCTTGGCATGCATCTCCTCAGTCTTGGAAATGTAAACACAGCGTTTCTTCAGTGGAGGGTCTGCCTCGTCTTCGGAGGAGGAGGACGAGCTCTCCAAAGTCAGATCGATGACGTCCGCCTTCTTGGTGGATGTGGGTTCAGCAGAATGTGGAACCACTGACGACTGGCGCAACGGAGCTGAGGCTGAAGGACAGCGGTTCAAATGCTACTGATTTTACTTTCCTTTTGGCTACAAATAATCTCATAAAGGCCAAAACCAACAACGTGTCTGTGTGTCAGTCTGTCATTTTCACTGTTTTCTTTTTGACAAAATATTTTCTAATTTCACTCACTTCTTCAGTAACATTTAAACTGAATGAATCAATTATTTAAATAAGTATGATACAGAGAACCACAAGGAAGTATGTAAAGCAATTTGGCTGTAAACATACAATTATACTACAATGAGCTGAAACAATCAATCAACTTGAATTGATTAAAAATATTACTTGATAACAATTTTCTTGAAGCTTTTTAATTTCTGTGCAGTTAAACATTGGTTCCACTGTTGTGTTTCACACAGACGCTAATTGTGACGCACATGACGCAAGGATCAACACACAATGGTCTGTTAGTTGCATCTTAAGCTGTTAGTAAGTTGGATCCAAATGTGTTGAAGACTGCAGTGAACATATTGTTTGTAGATTCATTGGACTTGTTTGTTGTTTATATTTATAGATATTTTTATACATATACTTTTATACTGTTGTTATTGTTGTTCTTATTTCTATATGGATATTTTTATATATATTATTTTACTTTTATACTTTTTGTGGTTGTTCTTTCAGCTGGTTCTGGAGGTTGTTTGTCATTTTAGACATGTCTTTTTCACATTTTTACTATTTTTTTTTCATCTACTCAAATAATTATTAAATCAAATCACAGAAAATAATCAATAGATTAATCGATTACAAAAATAATTGATAGCTGCAGTTCTACTGTAATGCCAAAGATAGTCATATTTCAAACCAAAAAACCAGACTGTTATATTTGTTCAGGGTGGACACACAGATGATACTTGTTGGGATCTCATGACAAAGGTGTGGATGTACTTACTCTCCACTTTGGGAACTGACTGAGACGGGACCTTGACAGTCTCTTTCTTTGGTCTCATGGGACACCACGTTCCATCCTCCTGGAACTTGATTTCATCAACATCTGAGCAGTCATTCAGGATCTCTACGAATAAACTGAATATTGAGGAAGAACAAGTCTCTTAGTGATCTGATTTGAGCATATGCAGAGATGTGCATGAGCCTCACAACGGCTGGAAGTGAACTAACCCGTCGATGATGAGACTCTCGTACGCA
This sequence comes from Apogon hyalosoma, assembly GCA_037367295.1. Classification (NCBI taxonomy): domain Eukaryota; kingdom Metazoa; phylum Chordata; class Actinopteri; order Kurtiformes; family Apogonidae; genus Apogon; species Apogon hyalosoma. Next base: position 521,921 of record JAPQRP010000030.1, on the reverse strand, counting down.
GCTTTCTTGTCACAGACAGGACAGATCCAGGTGGGTTTCTTTTCATTCATCTGCAGGTAGAGGGCAGCGTCGAAACACTGCAGATGAGAGCAGGTCACAGCGCGACACGGCACTGTCAGGCGCATCTTACCCAGCTGTCAACAAAAACAACCCAGTCAGAATACACGCACACTGGAAAGAATCTAAATCTTACCAAGTGTATTTTTCTCATTTCTAGTCCAAATATCTCATCACGCTTAAAATAAAACAGAATCACCTAAAGAGGAACTTTTCAGTGAGATATAAAGAACTTATTTTTAGACAATAGATCTTAAAAATCTTATTTCAAGAAATCTTACCAAGATAATTTTCACTTGTTCCATTGGCAGATTTTTTTTTTGCCTGAATTCAGCAAAAAATAAAAATAAAAATCTTGAGTAAAGCAAAAAAATCTGCCAATGGAACAAGTGATATTTTGACTACAAATGAGAAAAATACACTTGGTAAGATTTAGATTTTTTTAAAGTGCAAGGGGTAAACAGTACTTTACACACAAAAGTAGAGTCAGGTTGCTTCATTTACCGGACACATGAGTGAGACTCGAAGGCTCGTTGTGGCTATTTCACTGTCTGGATCTGCCGTCAGCTTCTCTTTAACTGCAACACAGTGAAAAGGAGCAAAGTGAGGACACACGGAAAACATGGAATCAAGTGAACATCTAAAAAAATGTTAAACTGGGTGATCTGGACAAAAATGTAATTATAATGAACATATTCCTGTCAGTAAACAGCAATAAGTATCACAATAAATGTCAAATCATTATTTCCTTCATGTTTAAGACTGATTTTGTGGTCCTGGGCCAGGGTTTCCACACATCTTTACAAGGAGCATTTCAAAATATTTCCATGATTTTTCAAGTACCAATAATATCATTTTAATGACTGTTCATTCTCTTTTAAAGCATGAAGAAACAGATTTCATTGATTTTTTTTTTTAAATGAAAACTAAACAGTAACATTTTGTTGTCTGTCATTGTCAGTTATCTTTATATTCACTTTATATAAAGGCCATCCCAGCTCCTCAGCTGACACAAACCAAAGGCAAACACTGACCAAAACAAAATTCAAATGTGAGTCGAATGTAGAACAATTTTGAAAAATCAGCACATTTAAAGCCAATTTTCCATCAAGACAGAGAAAATCCTGACCTATTTAAAGCTCATAACACCAGATTTTTACCAGTGAGTGGTTACTTTTTTTTTTTTATCAAAAATGTCATTACTTTACCCTGGAAACTGCTATGAGTTAAAGAAAACTAGACTGTTACTTGATTTTGTTATTCGTGATTTTCAATCACTCATAAATGACATTAAAGAGATAACACCTAAATGGATGTAAGAGGCGTAAGAAGAAGAAAATGACATAAAACTCATGGTGCAATGAAAATTATGTAGAAAGACTAAAATAAATAAACATCCACTAAAACACAAATACTTCACTAAACAAAACATCATTTGTATTTAATTAGGGGGGGCCGATACTATCCCTGTTGACACTGGTGGATGGCAGGGTACACTATGGACATGTCACTGGTTCAGCCGACACATTATGAGACAAGTATTCACTTTTACACTCACAGGTAATACAGATCATTTAGTGACCACCTGATCTGTTAAGGTGGATGTTCGACATGTGTAGAACATGAAAACTCCGCACAGACCTTCTTGATCGGAGCCATTGCACCACCCTGCCACCTATGTACATATACACTATTTGGATTATTGTGTCCTTGGTCTCCATCAGAGGTCCTGACTGTGTAAGCGTCATGTTGGAGGGTATAGTTACTTAATGCTCTGGAGTGGTCTGGGTTCCTGATGCCCTTCATCCGTAGCCTCTGCAGAAGCAGCGGTGACGTCAGCTGCCTCACCAAGTACACCGACATGGAATAGGTCTAAAACCCACAATCACATAACACAGAGAAGTCACCACAACTGTCACTGAGATAAAATAACTTGCTAAGCGACATTCTTATTTCTACCTTGCCAATTTCAGGCGCCCATGTCACTGAAATTTGATTGGGTACTGCAGAGGATAGTCGCACCAGTGACGTAATGTTCAGAGGCCTTCCAGGTCTCTTCTGTTCAACGCCATTTTTGGGAGGGGGTGCATAACCCTACAGGGGGAGAACACAGGGTTAGCTTCTTTATGGGAGAACAAAACAGGGTGTTTGGGTGCAGAGCAACACAAGCACTTACCGGTAAAGGAAAAAGTTTTCCATTGACTTTTATACACAGACTGTTTGGATAATTGTCCTCTTGAGGGCAACTCGTCTCTGACAAACAAAACCTGCAAACACACATTCAATAGCCTCATTATACACTGGACAAACATCTTTTTTAAATATATTCTTGGCTGAATGGTAAAGAGGATTTTTTTTTTTTGCCTAGTGACACCAAAAACTTAACCACTGGAGCTTTAGTGCATATTTCTAATGATGCCAAGGTCATAGCAGTGACATGACTTTCTCACCTCAGCTGAATCTGAACCATATAGTCCCTTCTGCCTCCTGGTAAAAAGTCCCTGTCAACAACCACAGATGAGCCACTTTAGCATTCATGTCACACACAAGCATGTTTTATGAATCACAGGTGATGAACAAACCCTACCTGGATATGCATACTTCTCGAACTTGTTGTGGGGTCAATGCAAAGATAAAATATTTTTCTTGGTGGTACCTCTGCGCAGTGCTCGCACCTGTAAATACAAATGATGATTGTTAATACACAAACAGCAGTTTCTAATTTTGTTTAGAAGAAAGTAGACAGATTAGAAATGCCTCAATATTAGAAATACATATTAATAAGATGAAAAGAAGAAAATTTTATTGTGATATAAATTTTGATACACAGTTGATTTTTTTAGCATTATAATGATAAAATTATTATTTCTCAGGAGATACAAGATTGTTATTTGTGCTTTTAATTATTCATTAATAACAAAAACAAGGTTAAGTTTGTAAATCAACAAGATGAAATAAGACAAAAACACATGTATATCATGGTGCAGTTCTCAGGCTGACTCCTACAGTATTGAAAATGAGTGCATCTAAGCAAGTCTGAAAAGAACTGTTGATATTTTCAAACAATAGGGACAGGAGATTCAATACTTGCTTTTAAATTTCGTTTAACTTAGGATAACTTTTTTCTCTCCAAGTATTCGATAATCACTGGTAATTAGTCCTGGCCAGTTAGTCACTGGTGGGGTTTGTTATATGAGCTAATGTCACAGTTGTGGATTAGGATCCACAATCAAGTGTATCATGTAAGTAAATCACAATTTGATGTTCATTCAGTCCTGAAGACACCTTTCTGTTGCTAAAAAAAAAAGTTAGTCCAGGTGGATTAGTCCTTTTTTTTTTTTTAAATAATACAACAGAGATTGGCATGAACACATTATGATCTAAGGACACCAGACACATCTGACTGAACAGTTACAGTACACTTAGGTGTCACAAACCTAAACTTGAAGGCTTGATGAGGACATCTAATACATCATAGAAAGGCAGGGGCTTCATCTGCACATCTGGGTGAACTGGGGGCAGGAGGGGGGCTGGTTGCTGCAGATTCATGCTGGTTTTGGTTTAGGCTCTTTCCACCAGTCAATGGACTGAAGCCTTAGTTACAGGACTGACTCCTGCCAACAGAGATGTCAGTGTTCAGTACACTTCAGTACTCCTACACTTGATATTATACTCTGGAATAAAACAGAGGAAACAAATTAATGTGGCACGAACAGAGCATCACGGATGAACACATACACTGACCTATAACAGACTGTGACTACACAGCAACCATCTGCATCAACATAAAAAGACAGGGGAAGAGCTGATCCTGTTTTGGCTTTCTCCCACCAAAGCCCTGTATCTGAAGGGGATTTTATCTTCATGTTGATAATTAGGTGGCATTGTTTAAGAACTGTTATAGATAACTGATCAGCATGGATCACCCCTGACGGTTCAGCAAGCATCTGAATTGTAGCTAATCATCGTATTGTGACATAAAGTTCAGCCACCACTTTACTTTTTAAAGCAATTCAACCACTTAACTGTGGTTACATATCATGCTTCCAAAATCAGTACCAATAAAACACCTTGACATTGATATGGTTCCTAAATTATACTTGTTTCAATACCAGCCTCCCATCTAACCAAAAAAAAAAAAAAAAATTATATTAAGAGCTGCAACAATTAATCAAATAGGTTTCAGCTACAAATTTAATTAGCAAATATTTTGATGATAACTGGTTTGAAACCAATCTTATTTCTTTTTCCAAAAAAAATACTAAAGTTCTATGTTGCCATGTACTGGCTGTTCAAATTACAATGGCAACTTGAAGCTGACACTTAACATAATATCACTGATAAAACAGTATGACAGCCTTGAAGCTGTGGCCTGGAAGGTTGGAGAAGTGGCTTGTGACAGAAGGGTTGCCAGTTCGATTTCCCAGACCAGCACAGAATTTGTTGGCTGATGTGCCCTTGAGCAAGGCACTTAACCCCCATTTTCACTGATGTGGCAGCCCACTGCTTCCTGTCTGCAGTGTGTGGTGTGTGCCTGATGTTCAGCTAGTGATGGGTAAAAGGCAGAGCGTGAACTTTGGTATGTGTTGTTTGTATGAATGTATATAATATATTGACAAATGAAGATTCTTAATTGCATTTTTGAATCCTAATCCATCTATTAAACAGTAAACCAACATATCAACGTGAGATTTCAAGACACACATGAACCAACATGAATGGCTGATTTTACATTTATTTTCAGTGCACGAAAGACCAAAATGTCAAATAAATATGTACAAATGTCGATCAGTTTGTTTCTTTAAGTCTGCACCAACAAATCCAATATACCTCCTTTTAAGACTTTCTGAACACAAAAACCTCTACGATATGTGACAAGTATGGAACTGGAACATGGATACAGATACAGCAGTGCTGTTTTAAAAATGACTGTATCCAGACTCAGGTAGTTTTTCTCATTTCTTTGACGTTATTGACTGAGTCCTACTTAGGCTTTGGGAGCAGGACAAAGGCGGAACTGCACAGACCATCGCGATCACAGCATTAACTCCACCTCTATAGTAAACAAACCGGTATTTCAACACAGCAAGTCACCATACTGATCGAAACCACCACAGGTTACAAACTTTCTGTGCTCATTAAAAACCGAGGAAAGCTACTACACACTATAAGTAAGTTATACATGAGGTTTGTTACATATATGCTGTTTGTTATTCGGCTAGTTTGTGATCGTAACACACGTCTAGTTACCAAACATGAGCTCCAGCTTCTTGCAAACACCATTAAGCAAATAATAATAATATAAAAAATGTGTATCCTGAAAAACTATGATAACGAATGGATTTCATATCTAAAATGAGTGGAGTGTGATGTCTCTTTATTCAATTTAGCACAGTAATCTCGCTTTACTTTTTACTAAGTGGGTGTATCCAGGAAATAGATCTCACGGATTTTCTGTCCAAAACATTATTATAACTTACACACGAACGTCTATGCGATCGTATTTACATAACAACGTCATTTACTAACAAATGAAAAAAAACAACCAACATAAGCTTTCTGCCACTTCCAGCAAACAAGGGACCCACAACGCTCGGCTAGTCCAACACTGTTAGCACTGTTAGCATTGAGGCTAACTGCTAAATCGCAAACGGTGTGTTCTGTAAATCCGCACTTCCGCCTCGCACTTCCCTTATCCTCTTAGTTAATTAACTGTGAGCCGCGTGTACTAACGAGTGTGTTCGTAAAACGGGTCGTTAAATAGTGTATGTTTGACAGAAGTAAGTCACAATCCGTGTTTTTTATTTGCGCCTACCCGAAACTCCCCACACGCCGCCATCTTGTTGTTCCGGTCATCGCTCCGGTCCGACTACTTCCAGGTGACGCCAACCGTCCGGCGGAGGTCTCCGACTCCGGGACTCTCAGCGACAACAAAGGCTCGGCACAGCTGGACAGTGCGGCAGAAGCTAACGTTAGCATGCCGATTAAATTGATTGATTTGTGTTTGAAGTCAAAACTTACTGCCTTTCTTTACATCCCTCTTTATTGCACAATATCACTACAAAATACACTGATGTCTGCCAGACTGGATTGAATGCCTTAATCTGTAAAAACAATGTTTTACTTCCACCACCATTTCACAGGAGTACTTCTATAATGTTTCAGTGTATGTTTCTGTAGTTGTCTGATAACTGATTACATGGATGGACCCCCTCCTCCTCCTCCTCATTTTTAATTATGCCAGGGTATATAAAATACATAAATACAGACTTAATATGAGGAGCAAATCTGTCCTAAAGTAAGGCAACAACTTAATAAAAAACAAAAAACAATCATAACAGAATAATAACAGTAAAAATAAAAAGTTGAAAACAAGAGCAGCTAAAATCATTATCAGTGAAGTTTTGGAAAGGCCCTACCTTATGAGGATACTTAAACAATTGTTGACATTGAGTCAAAGTATGTGGGTATTGTAGTTCCTAAAAGCAGACCCTCCTGACTCAGTGGTACCTCTGGCTCCAGTAAACTAAACCATGGTTATAGTGATGCTGGCAGGACTCCAGATCTGTTAGATAGGGAAGGGGCTTAATTAAAATTGCTTTACAGATAAATAAAAACCTTATTCTCCTCTTGTTGTAAGGCTAGACACATTTAAAAAAGGCAGTTTTCTGATAAAAATAGGTAATGGTGTGTGCCATACCTATCACCTGTAATTAATCTCAAAATACTGAATGATGTGTTGCATCTAATTTGATAAGAGTTAAACTGGAGTTACCAATAAATAACACCCCCATTGTCCACTCCTATCTTTACCTCTGTTTAACTGTGCTAAAAAATATATCAAAGTAACACTTAAATGTTATCAATGAATAGGTTAATTTGCCTGTTTGTTTGTTTGTTATACTCTTACTCTGCCCTTCAAGACAGATTTACTTATTTATTTATATTTAATTTCGAGTACGAGTGAAGATTCAGTATGTTTGTGAAAGTTTCCTTCTGACAGCTCTGGTTCATGTGCTCACTCACATCCCCAGACCAGACCACAGGACCAGACCCATATTCGTCGCGCTGTGAATTGTGGGAGTACACAGTAGTTTCAAGATGGCGGCGAGCAGGAGGCTGGCCAAGGTAAACCTCCCGGTCCCGTTATTTTCATATGATTTGTATTCTATAAAAATGTCTTAGCGACTAGAGGACGCCTTTTAGACTTAGTATGACTTCATATTATATGTATTTTATATGAGAATACAATTTTAGTAGCGGTTTTCAGATGAAAACTTATTAAAAACGAGAGGTCAATACTGGCCACCTAGCTGGCCAAATATTTGGCAGCAAAGAACCGGCAAATTAGGCCACAGAGTCGAGAGTCAGCATTCTAGAGACGGCCAAACTGCTAATGTATCTTTACTATAACAACATTAGTGTCAAGGCAGCTGTGGGCTGTTGTGTCGGCAAATGGGTTAGTTAATTGTGGCGAACACAGTGCTATGATCGAATTTCCACAACATCAGATATTTAGCTAATTAGCTAACCGTTAGCCTTAACCGCAAATCTTAACTGCGTTTTAGCTAGCTAGCTTCAGCTTAACAGTTAGCTTAGTTATATGGGAAGGGTGGGGACGAACTAAGTATAATTCCGTAGCTAACAACGTTTCATTGCTGTTACACGACAGCGTCAGACAGTCGATCAGTAATAAGTGAACGTTTTGAAAAGTGGTGCTAGCATTCTTTTGTTTGACAATACCGTCCTCCTTATTTCCAGTTAACATTAATTCTGATATAACTGTCAGCTACCATAAGTTGTAAGCTGGATACTTGGTAGTAACTGTTTCATATTGGCCTTTATAATGAAACAAAAACCACGATGATAATGACCTGGTTTGAACAACATTGTAACGTATCAATTGGAACATTTTGGAGCTTGACTTAGAAAACTGCAAAGGCAACGAATTTTGATATCAATCGATTGAAGCTTAGATATTATACCTGTACTATAATACTTGAAAATTCATTTAGTAATTTAATTTATGTGGTGTTGTATACACCTAATCATTGTTTAGTATATACAGCTATATATATCAATACTAACGTAATGTTCTGTTTTGGGTTTTAAAACCATTAAAATTAAGTTAAACTAGTCTGTTGATATAATAATGCCCTGAAAAGGATGTCAAAATGTTGTAAATCAGTTATTTATATCTGTTTTGTGCTAATAAGTCAGGTCAGAAGTGTAGTCTGTGTTGTATATCATTGTATTGTTTCAGTTTCACTTATAAAGCTTTAAACAACATGTTATACCTTCTGTTTATGTAATTACCTTAAAATACAAAAGAAATTTATCAGATTGGCAAATTAAATCCTAAATAAATACTCCTCAGCTCCTATAAAACAATATTTTCTAAATAATCTATTGGAATAATAATTTTGAAAAATCAATAGAAAAAATAGGGGCACAGGCAAAAATTAAGTGGTGCAATATTTTTAATTAATAAGATGAATATGTCTCTTTTTAAACATTTAATTTTCAACATTAAAATGTTGTATGCTATACATTAGGCACAGCAGTATGAAATATTTAATCTGTATTTTAACTTTAAAATAAAAATTGCCTCTTGAGTTTTGCATACATTACCTTATTTTTATTATCTACTTTCCCTACATATTGTGGGTCTTGAGTCAGAATGAATGCATCTGTAGAGTTTTCCCAAGGGTTTAAAAAGGCTCACGTCTAGTTTTCAGCAGGTTTTTGCAGGACTGGGCATAGCGATAGGTGGGTTTGTCATCATGTTGAAATTTGAACTGACAATTAATTGTCATACAGATCATTACAGTCATTGTGAACAGTGTCATTGTCCATTTTGTTAACTTTAGGCCATCTCTGTAGTTTACAAATACATGTAGTTTAACTGTGCTCATGCATCTTATGAAGAAGAAGAGACATTTACTGACTTGTATTTTGGAACCTGAACTTGGTAGATATAATATGACTTGAATATACAAACTAATATACAGCCCATGTTTGTGCAACATGTGGAAGAGACGGGACGAGCACACACCTCAGCAGGTTGTTTTAAATTAACAAAATCTCTTGAAAAAATAAATTAAGTTTCCTTGTTTGTGAATGGGTCTCTCCTGTGGCCCATGTTGTGCCCTTCCATTAGGTTTAATAAAAATAAGCAATCCCAAAATAACGTGAATTTCTTTTGCAAAAAAATGTTTTTTTGGCAGGACTATTTTCATATTATTTTGTGGATTCTTGTGAGCATGCTAAAACTTATGGCAACAGTTACACACGTTTTCTCCCTTCACACAAAACAAGATAACCTATAACTTAGTTTTATGGTAAAATCATTTTTAAGGTATTTTAAGAAAATAGTGATGAAGTTAATTCATTACTTTTGCCTGTTTTTAATCAGAAACATGAAATGGCTGTCATTGTGCTACAGTTTAACTGCACATGCATCAATAGGACATGTAAAGGCCAGCATATAATGCCTGATTAAGAAACACGGTAGGTCTGGGTGATGTATTAAATGTATAGCTTCTTCTTGGTTGGATGTATTGACTGACTATATCACCAACATCAAGAACAAACTGTTGTGTAATATGTTTAAGACTTAGAATTTTTTCTCTCTTAAAGTCTGTCCACAGACACACAGTCTATGTATTTTTACAGGGAGCAATGCATCATGGGACATAACCTAAAGGCCTAGAACACACTAGATATATATTTTATGTGTACAGTGATCGTATTACCTGTTAGTTTTGATTTTTCTGTTCATGTAAACAGGTTGGAGCAGCTACACAGGTTGCATGTGTTGCATCACTGAGAAGAAATACACTGGCATATGTTACAGACATGAAAAAATAGTCCAGATGTACAGTCTTAACTTTAAATTTCTCACAAACTGAATTTATAGTTAAATGTAATCATACTGATAACATATTGAAATCATCATAGAAACTAGAGCTCATAGTTGCAGCTCTACAGCAGTAAACATGCTAACACATAGCAGAGGTGGGCAGTGTGTCCTAGGCATAATATTGCTATGCTTGTGAGTTTCTTAACGCCCATTTATGAGTATTCTTCAGCACCAGTATATTCAGGTAATCAACTTAACCTGCAGGCATTTGTGTAATGTGGTTTTGTACAACAGTGAAATCAGCTAAGTGCTGAACTCACTCGTCAGAGGGAGCGAACTGGCTGCAGCAACACAGTGAGTTTGCACAGTTATGTGAAATATTATGTTTAGGAAACCCTAAATAAACTTGTTATAGGACCTGTTGTGTTTTGAAGGGAAACACATCACCTGTCTTCTGTGTGGAGTTTAACCATAGTTGTGGATTGGTGCTGTTTTTATTTAATGAACTTTGTTCAGACAGGGAGAAAATGTCATAATTGACTCATTTGCCTTTTTTTCTCATTATTTTATTAACATTTCTCATTGTTTCTATACATTTTAAATGTGCAATTTACTACATTTTTATTTAATTTTCATATTAGGGCTGGGATGATTCTGAAACATGATTATAATAAAAGCAAGGTTGATAACCAGTGGTAGCAGCCTGTCTCAGAAGAAATAGGCTAAATGTTTCAACTACAAAGCACCACATATGGATAGATTTTCCATTTGGACAGTAAATTTCAGAAGGCGCCTCTTTAAAAACAACTGGGTAAATACTATGTTTTATACTGTTTATGTACTGTGTTTTAGTCTCCTTTTACAAACTGCTTCTATGTTGAAGTCTGTCGACATTCAGTTGTGGATGTGTTCAGGGCAGTGTGAAATCCAGAATCTGACCAAACTACATGGAAGTTAGCAGACAAAACGTAGCATTCAACTGCACTATAAAATATAAATTGAAAAGTCAGTACTCAATTTGAGTATAGATTACAATGACTTTTTTTTTTTTTCCAACTACCTTGTGCTGAATCTGTCCTTACAGAGTATGAAAGTGTTTTCCCATGTTAATGTTAGTTTAGCCAACCATGCTTCTGTTGTAACTCTTCAGGCATTGTCAGGGTACTCTGTCAAACTAAATATGGGGATAAGTTTTGTGGAAAAATAATGATGTTGAACAGTATTTCAAAATTTCATGAAGAGTTTAAGACACTTTTTCTTTCATTTAAACATGTTAACTTTGCTCAGTGTCCTTAACCTGTAGGTAATTGTTGAAATGTTATTGAAAGTGCTATCTCTCATGTACTGTAGGCTTATAGGTAATTTATGATAGAACATATATTAGTATACTCATTTGCCATGTACTTAAACATAATATGTTCTAAAACAGTGTTTTGTTACATCTTTTATGGGTTTGGCTACAGTTTAAATCTTTAGTCATATATAATAATCCGTTGTAATGAGGTCAGAATATATTGTAATATAATGTTTTGTCCATATCACTTAGCTCTAACACCATTATTTTAACTCAACATGGAACCAGTTTCTCATGAATTCCTCCGTTTGTATTTTTCTTGAAAACTGCAGAATATGAAATTGCCTGATAAATGTTAGGATTTGAAAATATGCACTTTCTGCATGTTTCTGCTTTTAGTCCAAATCAAGAGACTAATTATAACTATCTCAGACCACTTGAATTACTATATATTGAAAGGGAATCAATCATGGGAGATTCTCCCTGTGACTCTTAAAATGTCAAGCACTGCAGTTTTAAAACATTGCTTGGAAACCATTGTGTGTGATCATATTGTTTCAAGTTATTTAATTATATGTTTGTTTTTGTAAATTTGATTGCATATTTATGATGCTTAGGGGGGTTGGGTTTGGTAACTATTTTAGGGGTGTCAAAGTGAACAACTTCAGTTCATGATTAATTGAGAAATGAGCAGCAGATTCTAAATATCAAAGAAATGTCTTATTTACGCTCTCTGTTAGCTGATCTATGATCAGTTTTAGACTGCTGTACTTTGAGGTTGTGCTAAGTTGTTTGTATTTTGGAGAGGTCATGGTTTTATTTTTCTGATTCACTCTTTTAATTGTCACCTTCCCTTCCCAAAGGTTTATGATTTAGTTATTTAAGAGTATGTTACTAAAATCTTCAGACACGTCTTAGTTTAGTTTCATGAGAATGAGCTTTTTATTGATTTTACACCAGTACTGTGCACAGTACTCAAGGAGTCCAAATAGTAAGGATGTCTGGTCTTTCTTTTTGATGGAGAACACAAACAAACAGCAAAATGGAAATAAAACATAAAGAGCTAACACACTGAAATCCTATTTATGTTTGCAGATCTAAAACCTTTCTAGTCCAACATTGTACAAACTGTACTAAGGATCATTAGTAGAAGCATGAATTACATCTGCTGATACTTGGCCTGAACCCTGTTGACCTTAAGATTTGTCTTTTGTTTTTCTCAGGAACTTGACGAGATTCGCAAGGCTGGAATGAAAAACTTCAGAAACATTCAAGTTGAGGAATCAAACCTATTGTCATGGCAAGGGCTCATTGTTCCTGTAAGTTGTGCTGTGTGTGTGTGGCTGCTCTGACATGAATTTATCAAAATGGAAAGTGAAAGTGTTTTGCTGAAGCTTCCTTCTCTCACCTCCAGGACAACCCTCCTTATGACAAGGGTGCGTTCAGGATTGAAATCATTTTTCCCACCGAGTACCCTTTCAAACCTCCCAAGATCACATTCAAGACAAAGATCTATCATCCCAACATTGATGAGAAGGGTCAGGTGTGCTTGCCTGTCATCAGTGCAGAAAACTGGAAGCCTGCCACCAGAACTGACCAAGGTGGGTGTGCTAGTGTGACATATGCTCTCCCATTATTATCACGGGAACCTTGCCTAAAAGTGTTATTAGCGAAATGGAGATATAAACAAGACAATATCTAATGTCTGTATGCGTAGTCTTACATTACAGGAAAACCCTGACCTCTTTACTGTTAAAAAATAAAATGTAGATAATTGCACAAAAGTATTTCTATGGTTAGATTAAAAGATTCAAAGATTTTTAGTTTGGCAATTCACTAGATGCACAGGACATACAGAGAATAGAGATGAAACATTGTTGGCTGCAGAATTGTACTGAGTTTGTCTTCACCCCTCCCATGTAACTAAGCTAACTGTTAAGATGAAGCTAGCTAGCAAAACACAGTTAAGATTTGTGGCTGAGATATCATTTCTCTCTAAAAAAAAAAAAAAGCCATGCAAAAATGTTTTAAAAAGAGGTAAAGTTTGAATAATAATAAATAGATGATATAAGGAATAAACTATGAGCATCATCCGTTTCATTGGCCTGTCCAGTATTAGATGTAACGACAAACTATTAGTCCGTTTAAGACACTGGACAATAAAACAAGGGTGTGTTTATTTTCGTGTATTTTGAAAAGACAGTAATAGGGCATGCTATTGCCACGGAGAAGTGGTTGGGAAAAGGAGTTGAGTGTAAGGTCCCCGATAGATGGTCTGACTCTTAAACTGATGGTTCACTTTGCTTTTATTGAAATCTTGTGTAAGCATTTTAACCACAGTGAACACACCATAAGAACTGGTGAGAAAGCACATTTAAATACAGTTCCTCTTACAGCATGAAATACTATAACCTTTTTAACCTTACTAACAATCCATGAATTATATAGACCTTTATATAAACCTTTCTTATTCTTCTTTGGCGTAATAATCTCTAATTGGAGTGCATATTACCATGTTTTAACCTTTACTTAACTATACAATGAACTGTACATAAAGTAACGCTTTAACAATTTTCTGTAATTACCTTGAGAAAATATGGTGCTTATGTCACTATTTTTATCTGAAGACCTTACAACAGTTACAAGTTTACACAATTCTAAGTTAGTGAAGTATTACTCAATTTACCGAAGAAGATGGCATCATCTGGTGGATAAAATAAGTGCAAGCGACATGCAAAAACATGTAAAATACATACGTAAAATATATAACAAAATGACTTAATACAACAGTGACAAACACAAACCTTATTCCCTCATCAACCAGGTGCCAATTGCCAGGTTATTATTTAACTACTTTTTAGAACGTGCTTTCCCTACACTCATGCAGTACTGTTGCTAGCGTTCGCCAAACCTTTTTTACTTTCATTTCTGACATGAAGAGGACATGTCGCTACACAACGCATACACAAAGCAAGAATTTTGAATACGGTATAACCTGCTTAGCTAAAGAAATGCTTATGAGGTTATTTGCACTGAGTGGCAATTTTTCAGAATTACGTGAAAGCCAAATGTTTGGGAAAAGGATCCAGCTCTCATCCACGTTACATTAAACGATCTAGAAAAGAGCTGATGTTTCAGAAGTTGATGTCATTATTCCAGCCAGTGTTACTGACACGTCTTTTGGAGAGAAGTGTCCTGAAACTTTCAGTCTCCTTTGCTCTTCTGCATTTCCTCCAGTCATTCATTATAAATGCAGTGATGTAATCCACTAGTTAGTTCTGTTTTCTCATATATACAAGCTGATTTTCAAAGTATAATCTGCCCAGTGTTTGAATAGGTTTTGGAAAAGATAGATTGAATTAATTACGACGTTATGAAATAAGAATAAATTAATGGTTCACATAAGGCATGAGAATAAAAAATGTTGTTAGATTTCTCAAGTTCAGGTCTTATGTTTTTAATTTTACATAATGTGACACAACGCTTTTCTAAACTGGTACAATTACATAGATAAGCACCACAGTAGTAAACACACATGCTGGTGGTGTCCCATATGTCGCTGCAGTGGGCTGTGATGAACAGTGCAGCTTCCACAGGGTTCTGACAGACTTTTCCCAGCACTACCTTCACAGGAGCCAACATGCACTAATTCTGCCTTCAGGTGGTATCGGGAACACAGTCCTTTCCACTTGTAAATTCCAAATTACCAGTGCGTTGTGTTCAAGTGCTTTTGATGAAAAATGGCTCGCACACAATTTATCGTGTCCTGCTACTTGGGTAAAATAGTTTTGGGCGTGGTAAATCCCTCGTTGCTCTCCACCATGTTGAAAAGGTCAAAGGTTATTTTCACCTCAGCAACTAATGCATCAAAATTTTTTCCCAGTTCCCCAGCGGAAAATACAACATGAGGGAGCGTTGATGTGCAATTTTCAAGTTATAAGTAGTGTTTCCCATTATTCCCACAGTGCATGAAGGCAGCATAAGAGCTCGTCCCATAGGCCGTATACAAAGACGGTCAGCACGATGACACGTTATCCATCACTGCGGAAAACTGAAGCCACAGTCCCACTCCCGCCAGCATGATCTGCCATGGCGCTTCCTAAACAACTTGTTTGGCGAATATGTAGAAACATGGGGATGCATTGTCTGATTCATTCATTCCTCTTTGACAGCTTTAACATAATCGCTATCAAGAATTCACCTATTTTTATATAATCAAATGACTTGTTAGAAACGGGTGAGAATCATGATTAGTTGAACGTTCATTAATTGCCAGATGAAAACTTCAAAAAGACAGATGTCACCGAATGAAATCAAAACATTGGTTTCATTTTACGGAGCCATGTCGAAATCCATCTTTACGGGTAATACAGTCTGTGGCTCATCCTGTTTAGAATATTGCCCCGATAGTATGTAGATAGATAGTATGGAATAGATCTTTATTGTCACAGGAACAGTGAAAATCCGTTTAGCAGCTTTGTTCTGTTTAACAGCAAAAAAAAAAAAGACACTTCATGCAAAAATATAATATATAGATAGTATGGTTTGTTATCTATTTGGATTCAAAACCACAAACAAATTAAACCATAGAAACGCTGGTAAAATCAGTACCTTCCAGTGGGGGTGTTGGCCCAAAACGACTTCAGTTTAGTCCGTTGGGAAATGATCGAGGTTTGGCAGAACCCAACTGAGGGATAGGTGCACTGAATTAGATGACGTAACACTGACATTTCTTTTTTAAAAATATACATTTCATGATGTAGACTCGCACAAAAACAGACTAAAAGCGTGAGTCTGTCATGAAATGGTTGAGAAAGCTCAAAAGTTTTCCAGAATGTGTGTGTGATTTGAGCTGTTTTCACTAAATAAAGTCAGATTTTACATATTTGTCCATTTTTATGTGCATTACCAGCCGCATCAGTTGACTCACATAATTCATAAGGTTACGATTTATTTATTTAACCTTTATTTAACCAGGTAAGTTAGTTGAAAACTGATTCTCATTTTCAATAACGACTGATTCTAGTGACACTTGTTTGTGTGATATTCACGTACTTTTGTGATTTTCATATGCTTTGAAAATGTTTCTGTCAGTAAAATATAATTTACTGCAAACTATGCATTCATTCATTCATGAATTTATTAACCCATAAAGACCCAGTGCTACTTTTGTGACACTTCTCAAATAGATTTTTTTCTCTATTTAACCTTTCTTGACTGATTTATCACCATTTATTATAATAGATGTATTTTGCATTTTTTCAGTGAAAATCTGATATTTTTCTATATTTAATTTACTGATCATGTATATGTTCATTAAAGCTCAGATTATAGTTGAGGATTCTTATATGAAAAACAGAGAAAATTGATGAAAAAGCAACTTTTTCAGTGAAGATATCAATAATTGAATGTAATCCAAGTGTGTCTATCCACTGTCACTGATCCAACTCCATGGGTTTTACTGGCGAATCAGTGTTGTAGAAGATGATGGTGTTTCCACGGTAACTACGGAGCCTCTGAACATCCATATGGGTCATATCTCATGAGCATGAAAAGATGATAAACTGCATTTTACACCAATTATGTACATGTATTAATAGGATTAGCAGATCAACAGGTGTTAAATATTTAACATCAGTAGATGGCTCTGGTTGCTGGTGGATGTCTGGGTCTTTATGGGTTAAAATGAACTTTTCTGCTACACACCACAGGTTCAATCTCAACCAAAAAAGTAGGTGCGCAAGTATAAAAGTACATAAAATCAAGGTCTTGGGGAGAAATAGCAGTTTTGAAAAAGTCTGAAATTTTTATTTGTATAAAGACCAAGCACCCTGTTATAGATTTGTATGGATGCATCTGAAATGACTGATGCTAAATTTGGGATCCATGGCTGTTCTTGTTCTGTCTCCAATGTACAGGTAAATACGGGGGAGTCGTTTTAAATCTGTCAGGTGTAGTTTCCGCTGTTTGTATTCAAAGATTCTTTATTGTCAGTTCACTAGATGCGTAACATGCAGAGAATTCAGATACTGTTTCTCTCTCACCTTGTTCAATTTCATGCATTTAAAAAGAGGTAAAAAATAGAATAAGAATGAATAAACTGTGTAAAGAATAAACCATAACAGGCTAATAAAGTGTACATGTCGATCTGTTAACAGTAGCAGCAGTGGTGCGATACAGTAACGTTGGGTATGAACGTACAGATCTGTCTTTCCATTCAGTCCTTTGTTTGCACTGAAGGTTGGGTGTGTGTTGTGTCTTGCAGTAATTCAGTCCCTCATTGCGCTGGTGAACGACCCCCAGCCGGAGCACCCCCTACGGGCAGACCTAGCAGAAGAATACTCAAAGGACCGTAAAAAATTCTTGAAGAACGCTGAAGAGTTTACAAAGAAACACGGTGAAAAGCGACCAATGGACTGATCACCTGAAGAGCGAGTAGCCCTCTGTGTCTCTCTCTCTCTCCCCCCTCCCCCATCTTTATCTCACCTGCCCGACCAAATACTGATTCTCCCCGCAACCCCCCCCCCATCCCCTCCCCTCCTTTGCT
>JAPQRP010000030.1:481780-503925 GCA_037367295.1 Apogon hyalosoma | reverse complement strand
CCCCACCCCCCCTCTACTAACTGTCTCTGCTTTTCAAAAACCCTAAAGTGATAAAGTTAAGGGAACATCACGTTCAGGTGACATGTAAAGACGGAGGCAGAGAAATGTTTTCAATTTACCGTTGGATTTCCTCAATATAAACAATACTTGTGTTGATTAGATCTCACTTAGACATCATTTTTTCTGAACTATTTTACTTTTCACTGAGCAGGAAAAACTTTTGTTCGCCCCATTATCAACACTCTGTGTTAAAACCTCCACCCCGATTGAAAGTCAAGGGGCTTTAGCTCAAACCTAGAGCTGTGTGCTAACTCCAGCGTGTCCACTCCTGGTCGATTTGCGCTGTGCTCTGGAAACGGCGCCTGCCCTTGTACTATCTTAGTCAAAGTGGAATAGCTGCGGTATCTCGTAGCTGCAGATGTGTGACACGTTTCCCTAAATGAGTTTCACTCTGACTCGATTGGCAGCGCTGGTGTCACTTCCATCCCACTGAGCAGACGCAAACAGGCAGACGCAAATTCCATTGTTAATTTTTGTAAACGTCGATGAAGGATTTTATTTGTTAACACTCCAGGCAGTGAAATACGAGCAGGCCCTCAAAGCTGAACCGAACAGCAATATTCCACATTTTCCCTGATGTAATCATGACCGCATGACAAATCACTAAAGTGATTTTTTTTTTTTCTCGTAATAATTTGTCTTCTCCATTTTAAGTGAGTTGGAGTGGCATAAAAATTGGCTAAATGGCAGATCCTGTTGGTCTATCTGAACCTTTAGATGCATGTCAGTGGCCTCACAATGGGACCCCCACACCAGTAGAATTCCATCTATCATGTTAGACAGAACCCCTTACCACACTGAGACATAGTCTAGTGGCAGATCACCCATCAGCTGCTCACCTGAAAGGGACCTAACTCGCCAGGAGGGGGGAAGGAGAGCGTGTGGAAGGAGAAACGAAGCTGGAAACAAAGCGCAGCTCCTGGAGGCGGTCCTAAGAACCAAGCATCTTCAGGGCAGCTGGGAGAGGGCTGGCTGTCCCAGATGTATCAGGACATGGAAAAGGACTGGAGTGGCCAAAAAAACCACCATGTTAACAGCTGTTTGATCTGGTCCCAATATTGTTTCATAATAAAGATGGCTAACCATTTGGCCTCACCGTGTGCCTGGGAGTCCACTGGCTGTTCTATGTGTTTGCCTTTATCTGCAAAGTGAAATCGAAGCTGAACTAAGTGAAGACTGGGCCAGTGACAGGTTTTATTGCGCACATCTAGTCAGTGTTGTCCAGGAGTTCAAGATCATTGGAATGGAGTCAAATCCAAATGGTAGACCTGCTTTTGTGCTCAGGATATGGCCTTAATCCAAATGGCAGACTTCCCATTGGCTTTAGGATATGGCTCCAAGAGGCTTTTTGACCTGATAAATACATACATTTAGGTTAAACCACATTGAGGGGCTTATTTTAGAGGGATGTCCCCAATGCCCATGCCCAAGACCCACAGATAAACATGTCACCACTTTTAATGTGTTTGGAAGGACTTCTGTACATATGAAGTCAGCAGTACAACGGCCAAATAGAAAACAGACCAAGGCAAATACCACCCAAAATGGCAAAAAGGCTGACTTCCTACTTCCTGTCAATAACAAACGTGTAGATGACCAAAGTTCCAAGCCACTGGGGTTAATTCTCTAAGAAGCGTTTGAGTGTAAAGACCTGAAATTGGCTGAAGAATTACAGATTGAAACGAAACGGCAGACGTCTAATTGGTCTTAGTTTATGGCTGTAGGTTTTTTGGGTTTTTTTTCTTTTGCTAATCTGGACTTCGACCATGTATTCATCAAATTTGGTTCGGGTCAAACCACCTCTGATATGTGCATCTTTTATGAGTTTTCAAGTATATTTAGCCTCTCGCTTACTGCCATTATGATCCCTTACAGTTCACTAGTTAGTGCTTGGGCTGTATTTCTGAGAAAGTTGCAAACTGATAAAAACAGTTTCAAAGATAAGTTTGAGAAGTGAGGAAGAACAGTGCAGGTATGATATTAAAAAAAAACACATTAAAAACATAACCAGTTTTTATGCTGTTGTGTATTTGTGCATGCTGTACCGCATCTGTCCAGCAGTCACCGCCAAAGTGTTCTGGCCATTGCAATGTGATTGTAAGGCTATTGTATTCCAAAATTACTAATATCTCCCAAAATATTGATCTTATCAACTTGCCGTTTTCACTAGTCTCTTCCTTGACCAAAAATACATAAATATGCCAAAGTGAAGCGGTCAGCTCTGTACGGATTTTGTGTGAATCCCAAGACACACACACACACACACAGGCCACGATTTTTATAATATAGATAAGCCTTAGTTTGTTCTTTCCCTTTGCATCTCCATATATAACAGTGAATGACATATATAGATTATTTTATGTAAGCTTTTGATAACATTTAAAAACTTAAATGATCAAATGAATGTGTCGTCCTGTAAAATATGAGTTTTATTTAATCTCATCTGAAAAACAAAATACACATTAGCTAATTTATAAATGGCAAAACTTAGTTGAGAGCAATTATTTCAGCAAAATTAGACATTTTGAGAAAACGGGATGCTAAATAATAATGAGATGAGCTATAGGTAATTTCCATATATTCTAAATACATTTCCACCTAATAAGTTACAGAACATTTACAATGAAATGTGAAATCCAGGTACATATCTTCAGAAAAGTGGGTTTGAGGCTAAACATTTCAGTGAAATTAATGACATTACATCAGTTTTAGGATGGTAAAAATTAATTTGAGTGTTTTCCCTGCTGACCTGAAGTAAAAACCACTTGTACAAACACAAATTAAAGTTATTAAACTCCTGAAATTAGACAAGGATACTGAAGAGTAATGTTAAAAAGGGAACCATCTGGCTTTTCCTTAGGTTTGTTGGTGCTATTTTCAGTAAAACACCACATTTTTACTTAATTCTGAATCTATATTATTACAATTAGGAAACAGTTTGATGGTTTTTCCTGGTGTTTGAAGTGAATGGAAATTAAAATGGAATGAAAAATGCTGTAGTTTAGTTTTAATATAATAATTAAAGGTTTGTGAACGGACTGAGAAAGTTTATTATCAGTCCTTATGAAATTATGTAAATGTTTGTAGAGAAACTTGAAAGTTTTTGATGTGTTGTTTAACCCATAAAGACCCAAATATTCACTGGTGAAAAAAGTACTGATCTAAACCGTTTAATACCTGTTGATCCATTAATCCTATCAACGCATGTAAATAATTGGTGTAAAATACCGTTTTTCGTCTTGTCGTGGTCATCAGATATGACCCATTTGGACGTTCAGAGGCTCCGTAGTTACCATGGAAACCCCGTCATCTTCTACAACATTGATTCACCAGTAAAACCCATGGAGTTGGATCAATGACAGTGGACGGACACACTGGGTTTATGTTTAGTTAATGATAATTTTGACTGAAAAAGTCACTTTTTTCTTCAGTTTTCTCTGTTTTGATATAATAACCTTTGAATTTACTCTGAGTTTTCATGAACATCTACATTAAATAATGAAAAATACATGATTTACAGTGAAACATGCAAAATACAGAGGGTAATATTATAATAAATGGAGATAAATCACTTTAGAAACGTTAAATGGAGAGAAAAAAAAATCATATGGGAACTGCCACAAAAGTAGCACTGGGTTTGAATGGGTTAAGGCAGGGGTTCCCAAATAAAATAAAAAATAAATAAAAGTGGGGTACGCGTACCCCCAGGGGTACTTGAAATCTTTTTGGAAAAATGCATTAAATAAGTCGTCATGTTCCGAATACAAAATAAATAATGAGAATTAATACTGAAATATAAAACAAATACATTCATATAATAGTTTCATTATCAATCATTTTGTTTAAGCTTTGGTAACATTAAGAACATTTCTATTTTATATTATTCAAAATGAGTTTGAGTAGCTAAGTAATTATTTTTTGTTGATGAAAGGTTCATTTATCAATTAGAGACCAATTTATTTATTTTTCCTATCAATGAAGGGGGCACTTTTCAGTTTGTATTCTACACAAAATTTGCTTTTTAAAAAAAATATTATTTTTTATATTTTACAGTTAAATATATGTCGTTTGTTTACAAAGGTTTGACACCGTTGGCACAGGAACAAATTTTACCTGATTTTTTCAATCAAAAATGCTGACGTGAGAGTTGGGGGTACTTGGATAAAAAAAGTATAAACATATTTCAGGGGGTACGCCATTGTAAAAAGTTTGAGAACTACTGGGTTAAAGTGATGTGTGAAATATATGAACAACAAAAAACGCACTCGGTCATAATGATCAGCAGCACAGGTGTCAACACTAACCCTAATACAGGGATTAGAACGCCTTTTAATCCATATTAACACGGACTCCAACAGTGAACAGCAGGCAGCTCACTGGTATTATCTCTGTTTCATACTACACAACATTTCCCAAAACTGGAAAGTGTCTCGACCCATTTTTTATAAAAACCTGAAGTGGGAGAGAACATTGTCAAAACCGCCGTAAATAGGAAAGGTGACGCATCAGATTATTATGGTTAATTATTTCTTTATTATTGCGTTCAGATGTTACAACAGTTCACATAAATCTACGCATAAGGAGTTATAATAGAAATGATATCAAATATATAAGGTTTGACTTCATTTTCAGATCAGTTTTCACATGTAAAACTCACACATACAGACTTGGCAGGTGAATGCAGGTGTTTGTGCGACACAGACCTGAGATCAGTAGAAAAGTGCTCAGAAAACACACACATCCGACCAGACAATACAGCATCAGTTCAGTCTGTCAGAGGGGTTACAGTTATTTAGTGGAACTTCGTAGAAAGAGGTTGTACATATGACACTTCGGGGGAGTCGGGGGCTTATTTTTTCACTTTTTTCTAACATTGTGATATAGAGCGTTTGTATGAAGTTAAGTTTGCGAACTGGCCAAGTACTGGAACTAACCCTTAAAGATCCAAACAGCCACCGCCGGCCAAAAACATCTACCGATCTAAACTGTTTAATACCTGTTGATCCACTAATTCTATTAATCCACGTGAATAATTGGTGTAAAATACAGTTTTTCGTCTTGTCATGGTCATCAGATGTGACCCATTTGGACGTTCAGAGGCTCCGTAGTTACCATGGAAACAGAAAAAACAAACATTTTTGGAATTGACATTATTTATGTGAGGTACTATTACGGTATTACTTTACTGGTCCGACCTACTTCATATTCGTATCTTATGAGACTGAATGTGGCCCCTGAATTAAACTGTATTTGACCCCTCTACTATTGAAGAACCTCGGACCATGCGATCCATGACAGACAGGAAACGGCAGTTCAGAGCTCAGCTTTGCTTGTTTTGTTGCTTTACGTGTGCTAGCGTCATCATACGCTAGCGTATGCATATTTGTGAATGTGTCCTTCTGACAGACAGATGGTGATAAAATACGTCTGATAACAGATGCAGAGTGTGACGGACAGCCCACAGTTCACAGTTCAAACAGAAGCTCAGGTTCAACAGGAGCTACACTCTAAAGGTCAGTGTTTAGAACCACAGTGGAGTACATGTTCTGGCCCTGGTAGACAGTCAAGGCTGTCAGTTATGATCTCACTGGGGCTGCTTTCCTCTGAAGGTGCAGAGCTCAAACACTTATCAAAAGGGTAATAAACCACCTCGCTGCTGAGTTCATGTTATCGGACAGATCGGCCTTTTACTACTAACCATGTGATCAGTAACTGAAAACACAATAATGGAAGCACAGAGGGACATCAGCTCATAGTTCAAAGGAAAACTACATTATGGAACGTGACGTCAGAGAACAAGTTCCCAGCACTGCTGAGCATAAAGATTACACTAGCGCTGGGGGGGGGGGCAACTGAAAATGACATGACATGGCCAACTAGACTAGAAATGACGAATGCTTGAACCCTCCGGTATCCCACCCATAGAGGTCCCTCTAATCACCAAGAGCGCATAATCTGCGCAGCGCCATGGTAATGTCAAAATGTTGTACTTACATTGTTTTTAACTTTTTTTAAAACTTTTTTGTATTTCATCAAGTTGAGCCATAAACAAAAATACCAAATACACAATAACTGTCATATTTTTAACCCTTTAAATGCCATGTTTGTAATGTAAACAAACCATATTTTATGATGAAAAAAAACACACTTTTTTTTCGATATATTACATCAAAATTGGATTACGTACTTTTAGGTTTTTTGCAGTCTGGCATATATCAGTGATTAACAGAAACATTGGCAAATATGCGTTATTATTTTTTGTGCTAGGTCAAATGTGTTAAGTGTTAAACTGTCAATGCACATCTTTTACTTTATTACTCCACCCCCCAAAGGGGAGCCAAGGGGTATTGTTTTTGGTCCGGTTTGTTTGTTTGTTAACACTCTAGCAGCAAAACTAACACTTAAATTCATACCAAATTTGGTTTGTAGATTGCCAGTGGCCCAGAATAGATCTCATTACATTTTGGGAACAGTAGGTCACAGTTACCATTTTTTTAGGAATTTTTAAAATCTTTTTTTTTTTTTCAATTTACTTACAATGGGCAAAATATCACGTTTGTAGCAGCAAAACTCTTGGGTGAATTCATACCAAATTGGGTTTATAGATTTCCAGTCACCAAGAATAGATGTGGTTACATTTTGGGAAAAGCAGGTCAAAGTTAAAATCTTTTTATGATTTATCTTTTATTTTTATGATTCCCCCCCACCCATTTACTTATAATGGGTGAAATATGTAGTAGGGGTGGGGTTTGTTGTGCCTGACACCACTTGTTTTTTATTCATAATGTGCTGACTTCAGTGGCTGGGTCAGAATTTTAAAAATCATGCAAAAATTAATGAACAATGAATTTTGATCCAATACAAAAGACTTTTTAGAACATGAAGTGCAAAGTGTGGATAATATGCTCACCTGGATACCGGAAGGTTAAGGGCTGAAAACGTTACTGCTACTACATGTTAAATGTCACAGTACTATGATGTAACATGGTACAGTAATAGTCCATCAGGACTTTGGCATCACTTGTGCAGCTCTGTGCATCGTTTTATCAATAAAAAACAGCAGCGAAGCAGTGTCCTGAACACGAGGACGCCACTGCCTGAAGTCCAACAGCCTCAGAAACAAGCAGAGGAAGCTGAACACAAGCCTTGCACCTACTGGGTTATTAGAGTTTAGAAGAACAGGCTCATCTAATATTCTTCCACAGACGTGGAATTTTCTAAAGTGACACACAACCCATAAAGACCCAAAAAACTACCGGCAACCAAAAGTATCTACTGATCTAAACTGTTTAATACCTGCTGATCCACTAATCCTACAAATCCATGTAAATAATTGATGTAAAATACAGTTTGTCATCTTTTCAAGGTCATCACATATGACCCATTTGGATGTTCAGAAGCGCCATAGTTACCATGGAAACACCGTTATCTTCTACAACATTGATTCACGAGTAAAACTCATGGAATTGGATTAATGACAGTGCATGGAGACGCTTGTTTTTACATTCAATTATTGACATCTTCGCTGAAAAAGTCACTTTTCCCTCAGTTTTCTGTGTTTCTGATATAATAACCCTCAACTTTAATCTGAGTTTTTATGTCTCCATGATCAGTGAATTAAATAAAGGAAAACACCTGATTTTCACAGAAAAACCACAAAATGCAGAGGATAACATTACAATAAACAATGATAAATAATTTAATAAAAGTTAAATATAGAGAAAAAACTATTTTAGAACTGCCACAAAAGAAGCATTGGGTCTTTATGGGTTAATACTATTTCCTAAAAAAATTCACTATAAAATAATTGGAAAAAAATATATATATATATAAAACGAACCTGAACTTATCAAAGGGTTCAAGTAAAACCAATGAGACCAGAATGACGCAAACCTTTAAGTGCTAATGTATTAGCATGGATGTAGCACGATTATTGAAATTATAATGGATTAGAGTTATACAGCACATACTCAAAGCGCATACAGTGGATCCATTATTCATTCACTCACACATTCACACTCTGGTGGTGGTAAACTACATATGTATCCACAGCTGCCCTGGGGCACTGACGGAAGCGTGGCTGCCAGTTCGTGCCTACGGCCCCTCCGACCGCCACTGAACATTTAAACGCATCCATACACCAGTGTGAGTAGCAGCACTGGAGGCAAGGAGGGTGAAGTGTCTGCCCAAGGACACAACAGCACATGACTGGGACAGAGCGGGATTCGAACCGCCAAGCCTTCGGTTATTGGACGACCCCATCTACCTGAGCCACAGCCGCCCCTAAATTTGCTGTCGTGTGAAGCAAAAAGGAGTGACATGTTGACCTGTGTATTTCATTAAACAACAGAAAACAAAATACAGACATACACTTTCCCATCATAAACAATCGTCAGTCAACTCCTGAGTTTCTGAGGTGGAGCTGATTGGACAGTGAGTTCCCTTTGGCTGATTTCACGGCTTCAGTCCGCAAACAGCTTTGTTGGCTCTGCTTCACCACTGTTTGTTTCTGAACTGTTGAACTGACAGGAGTGACAGATCACAGCTTCTAAAATGTTCTCATAAATGACAGTAACCCCACACAAAACTATGACAAAATGATCAAAACTAAGTTGTGCTAAATGTCATTGTGCAACACACTGATGTGGATTAGTGCGTATAGCAGCAGTTAGTATGGCTTACATAAGGAGTACAGTTCAACATGGCTTCTGCTCCTCTGTCAAGGACGTTTCCTTCATCTGAAAACATCAGATGCCAGTTTATGTAAAACAACATATTTAAGTCTGTATCTATCCTACCAACACATGTTCTGTTACGGACATATGTATATGGCTTTAAAACATGCTAAATAGGTGAACACATGTCCCTGAATGCACCACATAGACACATCAGTGTGTACTCATATGGGGCTGGGCTGTTTCCAGTTCATCTGATTTATCAAGTTCATGCTTTAGAATTCATGTGAAAATGCCAAAAAAAAAACAAATCATAAAACCCAGATTACTTGGACTTCTGGAGACTTTGTTAGAAAGTTGTTTTTTTTAAATAATATATTACTTTTGACGCTAATTTTATAATTTTTTTTTTTTGTTTTTTTACTATTTAGCACATAATGCACCTTAACAAAAACACTTAGGAGTGTCGTTGTTCGCTGATATTGCACAGACAGACTAAACACAACTACTGTTGAATCATGTTTTATCTTGACTTTATGTAAAAAAAAAACCTGACTGAAACACGGATCCTTTTTGCTGCATCGCCCAGCCCGTCTCATAGCTTTAAGGATGTGTGGACAGTATTGGGTTTTTATTGTCTATTGTTTACTAAAATATAAATAATCTATAACGGAATTGTGAAAATGCTAAGTGTACAACCCTGTGTTTGTTGCAGTGTTTCCTGGCTTTGTTTTATGTCTGTGCAGTGGGACTCAGGTCTTTGAAGGAGCAGAGCTTGATTCTCTCCTGGTGGTACAAGGCCAGTAAAGCCGGGTCACTGAGCACGCTCAGTTCATGCTGCCGATCCAGTGACTGAGAGAAGTCGTCGGGTCCTTCTCCACAGCCGCCCTCCTGTGGGCGACTTGGGTACCCAGGGTGCACCATGAGCTCCGCTGTGACCACGGGCTGATCTGAGGCAGCCCAGGTGTGGCTGAGCGCCCTCTGCACGTGGGGGATGGACATGTTCTGACCCATGGTGGTCAGTCCGAAGTACACATCAGGCCATCTGGGGGCAGGGACAGGGGTCAGAGGTCAGACTAGGTCAGGGTGGATGAGTCTGTCCTTACAGATCATCACAGGGTTCGTACACATTTTTCAAGGTCAAATTCAAGCACTTTTAAGGGTCATTTTCAAATTTTCCAACACAGCACCTTATCGTTTTCACTTTTTATGACAATGATGTAACGTTGTATTATGCTATAAACATCTAAAATCATGTTTCATAATAGTAAAAAGTTTAGAAATTAAAGGAGTAAGACAAAGTTTTATAAAAAAAAAAAAGAGAAGTCACTCGGCGTTCTTCTTCTTTGCACCGAGACAAAAGATTAAGATAAAAATGCACCTGGAGTCGAACTGGGAGGAAAATGAGATCATGCCATTCCCACAGTGATGCTCATCATGTTGTTGTACAGTCGTAGCTGACACTGATGTGATGACACTGACCTGATTCCATAACGGCTGAAGACAGGGATGGATTCCAGCGCGTCCTTCTCCACCTGTGTGTAGAATGTGTGCAGGTGAGGCGGCAGCCACGGGCAGGTGTGCAAACCTGCTTCCACTGGAACACGAGTGTAAGGAATCCTGAGATCAGACAGGACCTGAGCAAACACCACGCGCACCTCTGCAACACACAGGCAGTCGGCAATAACTGTCCGCACACACATTTATGATGCTAGTAAATAACAGTGTCACGGTTCTGTATTTGCATGATCCACGGTTCCGTGGTGAATATGACACATACATCTGTCAATCAGACTGATCCAGACAAGCAGGTAGCAGTTAATCAGAGGTGTGTTGTGCTTTGTGTAGTTGTCCAGTGTGTTGTGTTGATGTTATTATGAATGTCTGTTGATGACTGAGTTGGCTTTACCAGGCAGCACATGCACATGTTGGTGTCCATCCATGTGATGGGGCAGGTGACCCATGAGCTCCCTGAACAACTGGACCTGGGCCCTCAACTCCAGCTCTACCTGGACAGTTAAAAACACACTGTAAAATTAATAAAGAAACAGCAGAAAGCACTGCCATAACAACACAACAGAACTGAATTAATGTGTGTGTGCACGGGAAACACCGGAATCTAGAGGAAAACATCTGAACAACAGGTTTAAGATTGAAGATTTACTGTAATGTCCCATGTCCTGCTTTGGCTTCCACTAGGACTGAGAGATTTACTGTAAAAGTCATAATGTAGGATATTGGAGGTAATGCTGCGATTACAGTTGGAGTCTAATTGACTGGTTTGGGAAAATGTACAGATGTCTTCAAGTCAAACATACAAACTCAAACTGTCGAAATATAAAAATGAAAGTGTACAAGAAAGTGACAAAAAATATAAACAAGTGCCCCCGCCCTACTGCATCCTTACAGACTGGAACTACATATGCAAATGGACATCCATCAGTCCGTCCGTCCATGGTAGTGGAGCACCCCCCCCCACACACACACACACATACACACATACATACACACCACCACATGTGCTGTCCTGCTGAGACTGTTGCTCTGGCTGTGGGGGTCACACAGTTTCAGGGGTCCAGAGGGTGTAGCTACTAAAATTGCTTGACGTTTAAAAGTGGAGAAATTATGTTTTGAGTGGATCCATACAGACTTTTGATTATCTTATTGGATGTAAAAGTATTTTTTCTTTGACAGGCATAAATATATTTCTCACAGCTTCTTCCCTCAATGCAGACAAAGCCTCATACTCCCCTTGAGATCTCTGTCGCCCCCTTGTGGGGGCATGCACCCCTGGTTATGAACCACTGTCTTAATATATAATATATAACACTTTCTTAATGCAAAATACAGAGGATAAGATTATAATAAAATGTAATAATTCACTTAATAAAGGTTAAATAGACGAAATAATTCATTTGGAAGCTGCCCCAAAAGTAACACTGGGCCTTCATGGGTTAATACAAGCTCAGATGACTTCATTCTGCTGTAAGTGCCAGTTACTAGTGGTTGTAGAATATCTAGTTTCTGCTGTCACTGTAAATGCTGGTGATGCTGCAGTTCAGACCAAAACAATAGAGGAGACTGTACAGTAATAGCATAAAAAAAAAAAAAAAATAGAATAGAATAGAATAGAACAGAACAGAGCTCCCTTCTTCCGTTCCCATATCAAATATTCACACAACTGTGAAAAACACAAAACATGAGAAATAGAAAACTGCCCCAGTGTTATTAAGAACGTTCCATGTAGAAAAAAATGCCATCATTTGTATCTGTAGAGCAATTCAAAAGGTTATTTTCATCATATTTTAGTAAAAACGGTTATTTTAGCTAATTAAAATTATTTATATTTTGACTGGTTTTATTGTTCTACTGAATTGCCTTTTGTTGTGTTTTTTTCTTTTGTTACCACTCATGACCCATGTTCTGATCACATGATTTGTTTTTATGTCTTTTATTGAGTTTTTTCCACTGTTTTCAGCATTAACCTTTAAAGACCCAAAAGCATCTACTGATCTAAAATGTTTAAGAACTTTTTAACCTCTAATCCTATCAACAGAGTGAAATAATTCAGGTAAAATGCAGTTCATTTCAGCAGCTTCAGAAGCCTTTGTTTTTATGTAGAATTAATGATATATTTTGCTGAAAAAGTCACATTTCCTTCCTTCTTTCCTTTTCTCTGTTTTGATTTAATAACCTGTGAATTTACTGAGCTTTTATTAACACCTACCTACAAACAAGTGTTTGCTCCTGGAGGATTCTGTTGGGTTTCTGTAAATTGGCTTCAGAGTCTGGTTTCGACCAGCTCTATATGTAAAGTGTCATGAGATAACTTTTATTATGATTTGGTGCTATGCAAATAAAATTAGATTAGATTAGATTTGATAGGAAAAATACCTGATTTTCATTTTTTTTAAAAATCCAAAAGACAAAATTAGAATAAGTGGTGATAAATCACTTGGTAATGTTTAAATGTAGACACAAATTCATTTAGACATCGCCACAAAAAAATAGTTCTTTGGGTTCGCTGTGTTTTCATCATCAATTCCTGGGCTCTCTGGGTTCCTGGGTTTAATATGACAATAACGGCATTAGAAGTGACTGCACAGAGCATTATTTGCGACGCTCAGGTGATTGGCGTACCTGTTCCATGCTGAGCTGACCTCTCTCCAGAGCCCGTCTAAAGCCCATCTTGCCGCGGAAGAATCCATGTTGGTTGACGAGTGTAGAGGACGTCTGCAGGCTGGGACAGACCGGAACCCCCTCCGACAGGTTCGCATGGAGTCCGATGGGGATGTTGTATCTGACAGACAACCACAACACTCAGCAGAACTGGCCAATAAAACCACATACTCTGGTCCAAACATACATTTAGCTCAGTGCTATTCTGTGTATTCGCACTACATCACTCTGATATGATCAATAATTAAAATGTGTAACTCATGGGTGTCAAACATACGGCCCGCGGGCCAAAGCTGGCCTGTCAAAGGCTCCAAATTTGGCCCGTGGGAGAAATTTGTGAAATGCAAAAATGACACTAAAGAAATTCACAATCATTTTAATCCAGGTTCAATTCGATATCAAGTGGATCAAATGAGTAAAATACTAAAATTACAATATGACCTTTTAGAAAACAGTGAATAACCTGAACAAATATGAGTAATGTCTTAACAGAAGTAAGTGTAATTTTACCAGTATTCTGCTTGTTACTAAATGTTTATGTATTTGTGGATCCACTGTGATCTGTAAGTTGTAACGCACATGTGTAAATGATAAACTGAGACAATATTTTTCTTGATAAATTTCAGTTTTTCATGGTTGCTCATGTTATTGACATTTTTTAAAGCATAGTTTGTAGATGTAAACATTTTCAATCATGTAATCGTTAGTCTTGTTACTCTAAAACATTGAGGAAAATTTAGAATTGACATATGTTAAAATTTTACAGGTCTGATCCATTGCAGATCATACTGGGAGGATGTGGCCCCTGAACTAAAATGAGTTTGACACCCTTACTCCTTTACTACATACTGTACATACACTAAATCTGAAACATGTCTGATGCCTTTACGTGATTGCCAGTGTTATGGACGCAGAGCAGATATGTGGATCAGTATCCTCACTACCTTTTAGCCAGATCTGCAGCCTCTTTGGCGGCAGAGGCGTTGACCAGCAGCGATGCGTTGGAAATGCCCCCGGCCCGGAAGCAGTCCACGATCCCCTGGTTCCTCCTGGGACAGTAGCCGAAATCATCTCCCGTGACCACCAGCATCATTCTGGACTGAGGCATTGTTCCCGGTCGCTGACAAGGACACACAGGAAATGAATAAATACTGAGCACTATTTATTCATATACTGGAGCTGGAATGATAAATCAAATGATTGACTCGAATTGATTTAAAAATTATCCAGTCACAATTTTCCTGAATCAAAGCTTCATTTCCTTAGTTTCGCTGCCGTTAAACATGGGTTCCACTGTTGTTGTTTCACACGAACGGTTATTGTGAAGCACATGATGCTAGGATCAACACACAGTTGTATGTTACAGTAGTTCCATCTTAAGTCGTGAGTAAGTTGGATCCAAATGTGTTGAAGACTGCAGTGCACATATTGTTTATAGATGTCATTGGACTTTGTTGTTGTTTATAACTATAGATGGGTCAATATATAATTGAGGAACTTTTAGAGTTACCTTTACAGGGTAACATAGTTGACAGGTATAGTTGACATTTTTGCTGTTTTCAGGCCTAAATCAACATAACCATAACATCACATAGCATTTTTTACAGAAAGATTCTTCTAAATATCCTATATACAATTGGGTAAAATTTCAATTGAAAGTGATTTATAAAGACATTGTAGTAACACTGTTGACATAAGAGTGTGATAAATACACACTTGACTAAAACACTACTTTATATTAAATAACTAAGAAAGAAGAGAAAGAACAAACCTTTGAGTTTTGCCAGTCTTTTTTTCAGGACAAAATTACATCATGTGGAGCAGGTCATGGGATTTGGAATTAACACACTTCCTTCAGAGGTATTTTTGTAATGGGTAACTTAATTGGAAGTGATTTCTCGGACACAGATACTATTTGTTATTTTTTTTATATAAAATTTGATCTACTGCCAAAAAAGAAATATCTGTCATGATTATCTCAACTTAATAAAAAGAACACAATCAAAACAATTTTTGAATAAGCTCATTTTATTATTACTGTTTAGCTAATTTAAAGGTGGTTGTTATTAATCTCAGACGGCTATTTAGTTGACATTTTAGTAGCTAGCCTATATCTAGTCATTTCTTAACTATTTCTTAATCATTTATTAATAAGTGATTGTTTCCGTCATAAAATATTTATGGAATTTTCAAAGACATGATCTTAATGAACATAAAAACATATGTTTGTTTTTTTTTCCACTTTTAATAAAGATGTATACAAGATATATTCCATGGACTTCAAAAGTCCCTCAATTATATACTGAGCCAAATATTTTTATACTGTTGTTATTTCTATATAGATATAATTTATATATCCTTTTACTTTTATACTTTTTGTGGTTGTTGTTTCAGTGGGTTCTGGTATAAAAGGACAGGATGTTTGTCAATTTCAGACGAGTCTGTTTCAAATTTTTACTATGTTTTCACCTATTCAAATAACAGTTAAATCGAATGGACTCAAAGAAAATAGTTAATAGATTAGTTAATTACAAAAATAATCAATAGCTGTGTGTGTGTGTGTGTGTGTGTGTAACTTATGTAACACTATTGACATGGGTACGGGGAGACCAGGGTTCAAGTCCTGGTCTGAGAAGATTAAACCATCCAGGTGGGTGACTCTGGATCAGGACACTAATGGACCAGGACACTAATGGACTAGGACACTGAGGGAACAAGACACTGACGGACCACGGTGGCGAACATAACACTGATGGAGCCACTAACATATGAACCCCAGTGAGGGGGAATCTGTCCAGGGCTTTTAGGGGCTGATTATATCCTCCTGAGACCCAGGAAAGTGAAAGTTTTCCCTTTTTTTTTTTTTATATTAAACAATTGCCTTGACTGGAAACTGCATAATGCAACCGTTTTTTCAGACAGTTTGAACATTGTAGGTATTTATGTATTTTTTCATTGAATGTCTTTTGCAATGGACAGCATTTAGTAAGTAAATCTGTGAACCCCTGGTCCCCTGCAGAGGACTAACATGCACTGCTGGGTCTCAGGAGCATAAAGTGTTGTTACTGATTTTCTGCTTTTCTCGCCTGTGTCAGACCAGCAGGAGACAAAACCACTGATTTTTTGTTTTTTTTTGTTTCCCATTTTGACTAATTATTTCCTGTGATGATCTCGACATGAAACCTCTGACCGGTGGTTCATGTTTTCCACTCTGTAAACAGACACTGATGTGGAGT
This sequence comes from Apogon hyalosoma, assembly GCA_037367295.1. NCBI lineage: Eukaryota > Metazoa > Chordata > Actinopteri > Kurtiformes > Apogonidae > Apogon > Apogon hyalosoma. Next base: position 487,775 of record JAPQRP010000030.1, on the reverse strand, counting down.
TGGAACACGTCACTGAATGTAGTCCACATAATTTACTGTTCAGTCCAACTCCTGAACAGCAGAGGACCGTCAACAGAACCCGAACACATTACAACCACACGGATAAATGAACCCCTTTCTTACAGTTTGTTTCGACAGTGTGTTTACTCGCTACCTTTGTTGTGTTCTGTGTTGTTTACGGTTATAATGTGTCTGTGGGTGATGTTACCCACAACGTAACGGACACTTTAATGTCGACTACAGGCAAAGGTACACAACTGTTCAACAGAAACGGACCAGGAGCAAAAACAAAACAAACAAACAAAAAAACCAGCGTCTTACCCATTGTATCACACAAGCTTGGCCATGTACGTGGTTACATCCGCAGCCACACGGACACCGGCACCGTGGAAGTAAACTGTACTTCCGACTACACGGATAAAGGGCTTTACAGTGAGGAGCAGAACCACGCCCCCTGCTGAAGGACACGCGCCAGCTCCGGAGACGAGCTGGAAAACGTCCCTTCAAAATAAAACTTTGCCGATAAAGAGCTTTTAAATGTCTTTCAGAGAGAAACGTAATAAACTTTTGACGTTTGTATTTACACGATTTTCTCCGTGTTTATGTAACGCGCTTACACGTAACGATTTGTTTCGGGGTGAATCTTTTAAAAATACAAATGAATTCAGAAATTGGTATTTCATTCTGAAAAATTCCAAAGCGGACGCGTTTTTAAATACTTTTTTTTGTTGTTTTTCTTTCTTTTTTTTTTTTTTTTTTCTTTACACGTACGCGTTACATGTTTCCATTCTGCCCAAAACAGCCCATGATTACATCACATCCCTATTGAAAACTATTAACATATGTAATGTTTTTTCCAAGCTTACAACTGCCTGGATAAACCTTCTGACAGACCTTAAATAATTTTCCTCAAATATTTGTGTGGTATTAAGAATATGATTACAAAATTTCAAAAGTTATTACCATTTACTAAAAAAAAAAAAAAAAAAAAAAAAAAGAAAAACAAATAAAGTACTCACGTTTCACCCTTTCAGCAAAGTCAATCCAACATAGTGTCACCTTGTCCCCATGCACACATTTCCCCTTGTATTTTCCCTCACCTGGTTGGACATACCTGTTTTTATCAGCCTGTCAGTGCCTTCCACTGTGCAGGTGTGGCTTTCCACAACAGTTTCCACGTCATGTTTGGGACAGCTTGAGACACATAAGATACACGCAAACTGTGTACACAAGTCTCACCATTGGGAACTGATGCAGCTGCTTCTCCACATAGACCAGTACAGTATCACACAAATATCAATAATAATAATAATAATAATAGTAAACTACAACCAGTAATAGTCTAGCTTCAGAGATGTTTACATTTGACATATAACTTTACATTACCTAGAAACATTACAGTGGCTCTGTTAAACATGCTTTTTAGGTATTTGTACTTTTTTCCATTTTTACACAAATATCTCCATTTTCTGCTACATATATCTGACCAAACTCAATCTTTACTTTAGTTTTACTGCATTTGAGGGACCTTATTATTATCTTTTCTTTGCTCACCCTCACATCATGAGTGACTTCAGTCTAAATGGACAGAATCTTAACACGAGAAAACACATTCCCCTGGTGAATCATCAGTGGATATCACAAAGAAAAACACAAGAAATGGAAAAAGATCCAGAAGCTTACTGATGTTTTAGAGCCTGCTGCTGTAAAGAGGATTAGCCAGTACTTCTTTTTTCCTCCAGTCAAGTATGTATAACTGTGCTGGAGAAAATAAAGTGCAGTTTTTCCATAACTTTATAATTTATTCCTAGGGGCATTAACCTACCGTGGATTACAGTCAAATCAATGTGGAATGACTGTTTTGATACTACTCATGTCTTTTACATTGTTTTTGTCTTTTTCTATCTTAGGTTTCATCTTTTATGTTGCTTATATATTTTATAGGTTTCATTTTGTTTTATCATTTACAAGTCATTTAAAATAACTTTTTTTTTTTTTTTTTACTATGGGGACCCACAATCAGCCCTTTTACCTGTAAATAAACATACTAACAATACAAATGGAGTATATAAGAAACATTTTTCTATTGCTACAGATTATACATACTTTATGTGGTCAAATTGCAGGGACTTAGTGACAAATACGTTTTTAACCTTACAAATCTGTAAGCCATCTGTTTTGCATAACATTTTCCTATACAAAGCATTAGATGGAAACTAAGTCCTGCTCTGCCTTGAAGAGACATGTTTTTAATCACACTCAAAAACAAAAAGGACCAAACAAATGTTAAGTTCTTGAGGTTGGGCTGTGTATTATTTAACAAACTGTACACCAGTTTCTAAACTATACTTTAACCAAACCCAATTGTCTTTTAAGAAACATAAAATTACATTACAAATGTAATGATACAAGTTTAGTTTTTCGCCTGAATCATCCCTGTTTTTATACATTCAAAACAGCTTCATGAGTGGAAAAGTAGGTGGAGCTATCCAGTTGCACAATACGTTGGCCCTCCTGCTCACCAGTATCCTGCCTATACAGGGATTCATGTTGAGTCTTAACTTTCAATCTTTTTAACAACTTAAAAAAAATGTGTAAAAAAAAAAATAAAATCATAATGCAGAATTTGAGAAAGGTTAATGTAAACAAAATGTGAAATTTGAGAAGAACTGGGTGAATGATCAGTCAAAAAAAAATCCAAAAATTAAAATCCAGCCATCAAACTGTGCATCATACCTCTCCTAGTGTTAAAGAACGTGTCAAATTTGAAAAGAATCAGTTGGACAAAAATCTCTGAATGATGGAAGGAATTCCTAGTAGATATGGGCCTCTCAGGAGGGTGGGAGTATAACAAAAACAAAAACATAAAACTGTGGAGTTCTGTGGAAGCTTTTTCTACGCTGGAAACTTGGCTTTTCCAATTTTCTCTTCATACATAAAGGTAATGATAATGATATGAAATCATTTCCCCACTTTTTTATTTAAAGATGTACAGTTTTCTTGCAAGATGAAGAAAATGTTGTGTCCAGGTCTTCCCAAACTTATTTGGTAAAAATAAAGTATAATACAACTAATAATAATAATAATAATAATATGATTTCACACCAAACCAGAACCACCCCTCAGCCCTCTGAAGACCCTCCAGTGTGTACTTTTGTTTTTTCTTGTAACCATATGAGATCAGGCTGGATTCTCCACCATAAAAAACACTATCAACACAACTTGGTGAGAACACTTTCAGTCAGTGTTCATTTATTTTACAAAAACATGTCATGAATGTGTCAGTACAGTTCCCTGACTCAGCCCCAGTCCTGGTTATTAAAAATCCCATTTGGCTGTGTGTATAACACCAAAGCAGAGTTACTGTCAGTGGGTCCGAGTCTGTGTTAGGGTGCCGACAGTCAAGTTGGGTCGGCAGGAACCCCAGGCCCATTAAGTCATTATCCTTTGAACGCACCATCAATATTTATGACACCCAGCCAGGTTGGAAAATAACCTGGATGATGCTTTAATTATTCAAATAATTCACAAGGTGAGTGTCCTGTTGGTGGAAGTTTCTAGTTATGGTCCTTCATCCACTGTTCAGTCCACTGGACTATCTGGTCCAGGTTACGTTCTAGGTCTTCAGGAGTGTTGCTTGGGAGCTGGTGGACGATCTCCTCTTTGTAGGCCTCCATGGCCTCCTCGTAGATGGTCTGGAAGATCTCACACTGCACGTTGTCCTGAAGCTTCTTTCCTGCGTAGCCCCTGTCAGTGACACCGTCCACATCAGGACTCAGTTTTAACACCAGTGAACAAACTAGAGTGAAGTTAATGGTCTTTGGTTTCAGTCTATTAAATCATTCTAACTTCCAATTTAAAAATAAGATATATTATATTAATGAAGTTCAGTACATTTTACAGAAAAACATCCACTAGAAATGTCCTTCAAAGGCCAACTTATGTTTATATTTTGAGAAAATTTAATGTTTTTTTTTTTTTTTTACTTTTACTGCACAACAGAAGTTGAATTTTTGTTGCACATTTTTGTTGTGAAAAAGTAAGTGTTGCCAACTCATCAGTAATGAAAGTACCAATGGTTTGTATTAAAAGTTTCTAGAAGTTGTTACATGACATCATCACCAATTTGCATAATTGTAAATGTACATGTAATTGTAATGAATGATGTAGGAGACAGGAATAACATAAATATGTTTAGAACTACAAATGAACTATACTCAGTCAACTCTTGTTTTTTTAATGTTCCGTTTCCAACCCTCCTCCTTTGTCTGGGCTTGGGGACTGACTAAAGTGACCCAAAAGAGACACTCTGGAGGAGTTAGTGAAGTTATTTATTTATTTGTATAGTTTTTATCTTCATTTTGGTTTGGATTTTTACCTTACGGTCCACTTAGGAGACTTCAAGTCACAGTAAAACATTAATATTTTTAATTTTCAGTCTACATTAACAATCAAAATGGACCAAAAAGAGACAACAGAGAAAACTGTCAATGTCAATGGGACTGATTTATATTCAGTGATTTGTTTTAGACATAGAGCAATACGTGTTTTCACATCAGAGTCTCCAAAAGTCTCCATTAACACCAGATTAAGGGGATAGATTTGTCACTAGTGGTTTTTTTGATAGAGTCTCTAGAGGGGTCTGAAAAATCACTAAATATACCAACAAAGTGTCCAAGTTGGAAACACTGACTTTTACATCGATTCAGTGTTTGAGTCACTTTTCAAAAGTTGCTAAAAGTTTCCAGAGTTTTAAAAGTTGTAAAACTTGTTGCTAGGTGCTTTTTGGAAAAAAAAAAAGTTGCTAGGGTAGTCTGAAAAGTTGCTAAATGAAGCAACAAAAGTGCTAAGTTGGCTTCAATGAACAGTAAACTTAATATGTTGATATTAAATTGTATTAAATTATGTTTAAATGACATTACAGCAATCTGAAAGTGAATATCAAGTCCTGAGGTACTAAAGCAGAGTGGATTCCTTAGTGTGATGACCTTCACTGTCAATGTGAGAGGAGACGTTACCTGCTTTCCAGCCGAGTGTAGAGCTGGGTGTTATCTGTGCGAAGGACAAAGACGATGTGGAACCAGCGCTCAGGGAACAGGTCACAGCCGTGATAATCCACAATGACACCACCCTCCACCATCTTCTCATCCAGCTCATCTACCACCTGCAGCAGACACCGTCAGCCAGAAAAACCACCATGACTTAACTAGAAGCTCAAAGTACAAAACCTCAATATTCATCATTTTATAGAACCATCGGAACCCTTCATCTGTGTTTCATGTGGTGCTTTTGCAATTGTTTTTACTTAAATTTTACTGATCATTCCTTGGCTGTGATGTCAAGGGCAGGATAACCACTTACAGATAACTGTTAAAAATAGAAAACATTTTCTTTACTGTAGCTGCCATATCATCATCTTTTGAGATGTTGCTCCTCTGAAGGACTTCGCTCTTTTAGTGAATATTCATGCTATAATGTGTCATGAGCCTTTTGAATTTCCACCCAAAACACTTTAAAATTCTCCTTTAGTATCTCCAGGACAGCCTCCATAATCGTCAACCTGGAAATAGGCTGGGTGTCAAGTAAAAAATATTGCAAATCACAGAAATGCTCATCTGCTGTAATTTACAAGGGACTTTTAACTTTCCAGATACAGATGTGGCACATGTTCACACAGAATTAAGATCACAGATCATCCCTACAATTATCCAGAGGTTGTACTGGTCCCATATCAATAGTATATTACTTTTACTGACTTCCTCCAATGACAGCACAGTAGAGAAGCACTTTCTCTAGTAGTTTGCTAGAAAAAAAATTATGGTTTTGTAGTTTGGCTCTGGATATATAATAAATGCTTTGATGAATGATGGACATTGGATATTAAATGAATAACTCATATCTGACTAAAGCATAAACTCATGTTGTTTGGAGGTCATCTAACCCAGTTACAATGTTTTATCCACAACAATATGAGATAATCAAACACTGCAGTCAT
>JAPQRP010000030.1:351739-365548 GCA_037367295.1 Apogon hyalosoma | reverse complement strand
CTATTCTATTCTATTCTATTCTATTCTATTCTATTCTATTCTATTCTATTCTATTCTATTCTATTCTACTCTGGTCTACTCTCTTCTTGCCTGCTGGTCAAACTGGTTAAGGGTTTGAATGGTTTACAGGATTCTTACCAGCTGGAATAACTGATCTATTTATCTATGTAACGGTGCAAAAATGGAGATGAGAGCTCCAGTGATATCAAACCTGAAGTCGAAGGAAAATCTGCGTGAAGGGCTCCATCCGGACCAGATAAGAGGCGACAATCATGGCTGAGGAGTAGTGTGTGCCGTAGTGGTATGCCGGCGTTTCACCTGGAGAGTTAAGACATAGAACATACGTTCAAAATAAATTCATGTACAACAGTGTTTTCATGACGTTTGAAAACTTTCTAACATCAGAGTTAGGGCTGGATGGTAATCAGAATAGATATACACAAAATCAAGCCCCAACTACAACGCATGTGAGCATGTTTCCGGTAAGTAGAGGGCAACAATATGCCATTTTATTGGCCAATCGACTTTTCCCAAAGTGAAGAGGAAGAAGGACAGCTCGTTGTACTGTTTACGGACTCCTCATTTCTCTGCTTTGTACCTTCTAGATGCTCCTCCCTGTGGCTACTAACTAAACTCAGCATACTGTCATTAATTTATTCATTCATCATTTATTGTAAATATGTAAATAATACATATCTATGTACAGAACTAGTAATATAAACAGCAGATTCTCTTTTATATTTCCTGTTTTACTCAACTGAATGTTTCTGATTGTTTTTCTGCACTGTTTGTTTTTGTATTTTTGGTGCTGTAAACACTTATCTTATCTAAGGATGAAGGGAGCTTTCTAGAAGGGTTACACCTGAGGATTAACAGGTATTTACTTCAAACCCATTACATATAAAGGGGTGTGACATGTCTGGATTATATGGATTGTGGCTCCGATGGGAGGATGTACCATTTTGTTGAATACCTGCTGCACCCAGCAAGAGAGGAGTGGCAGTGAGGAGCGTCTTGTTCCATTTGTGAAATGTTTGACAAATGTCTGTTATTTGTTCAAACCACAAATAACCATTTCACTGATGAGCAAAAATCAACAATTAAATTTAATCAACAATTAAAATGAAAGAACTTATAATGTGATACTTACTGTGATAATTATGGACACTGACAGATACAAAGTTTTCAACTTGACTTTCCACATTTTCTACATTCTTGTATCACCCTTGTCTAACTTTAAACAAAACCTAGTCCACCTTTGATGCTGCTGCTGCTGTAAAGTATGTCCTTAGATCACATATTTTTGTCTAGTATGTAATATAAATATAAATATATATTTTTTTGCATGTACCTTTTCTCCTGTCTTTATTGCTGTCTTCATTTGATATTGCTTTTATTCAGTTTTGTTTTTATTAAAACACAAAACCATCCTTGAAGTACTTATTACAACTGCTATTCAATGTCTTGCTAAGGCAACAAGTGAAAAAGTAGGCGGAGCTTACTAATACCCCCGCCTGGTTGCACAACACTGCCCCTCCTGCTCACCGATACTCTGCCTACCCAGGGATTCATTTTGTGTCTTGACTTTCAATCTTTTCAAAAATTAAAAAAAAAAAATAAAAAAAAAAAAAAATGCAAAAATTGAGAGGAAAAACACATGTAAAAGAACATATGTGTGAAATTTGAAAAGAATCGGGTGAATAGTGTCGGAGAAATCAGTTGGACAAATTTTCTAAGTTGAAATATTCAAAATTTGTAAAAAGCAAAACAAAACAAAACAAAAAAAACCCCCAAACATTGAAATTCCGCCATCAAACTGTGAACTGCACCTGTCCTAATGGTAAAGAACATGTGTTTTAAGTTTGAAAAGCATCAGGAGAACAGTCTTCCAGAAATGGGTTGGACAAAAATCTCTTCCTGGTATATCTATATAGCCCCGCCCACCGGGGCCTGTCACCTTTGCCCTCATGTCCCTGTGCCGATCCTTACCGTTGGGGTCCTCCCAGTCTTTGTATCTCTTCTTGTACTGCGTCAGTCTGTCGTCAGTTTGGGCTCCCATGGGCTTGGCCAGGTTCCGGAAAGTTTTGGCGTTGTTCAAGTCCAGCTCCTGGTGATCACAAACAACAGAAAAGACTCAACAAAACAGCAAACGCGTGCAGACGTTAGTAAACACCGTTAGCCGTCCACTGGATACCTCTGAGTCGTAGTCGGCCAGGATCCAGGGGAAGACGGGGTACTGCATCAGGTCGTTGTAGGAGCGTCCTGCCAGCGTGTTCAGATGCATCAGGTACTGGAAGTTACTGATCTCTCCTCGCTGGAAAACATATCACAATATTAAAGTATCGACCATCTAACATCTAAAGTATAACGCAGAAGAGGTGCCCCAGGTTCCCCTCTCAAAGCTGGTTTTTCACTCACGTTTTGCAGAAATCCAAAATACATCTGTACCTTATATAGTGTTGAGACTAGAGCTGTTTGAAATTGTAATGAATGTATAATTAATGTATTCTGCTGAACAAGCTTTTGGTCCAAATTCTTTTGTTCATTGGATTAAGCATCTACAGGTAGGAAACATTTTCAAACACGACATTAGGACCATCTCGTGAACTCTAATTCTAACTGAAAGAAGGGGGAACAAAAGGCTTGATGGGCAAAACGCATCAAATTAATCAAATTAATGAGGTTTTCAAGTTTCACACATAGTTTTGGGGATTTCTTCACAAGCGTTTTTTTTTTTTTTTTCCAGGGGAATCTGAGAGGAAACTGAGGTATGTGGTGTGGAATGAGTCTGTTTAAAAGCAGCCTTACCTCCCATCTCTGAGTGACAGATTTCTCACCGACCAGTGTGCTGAGAAGACCAGATCTGATGGAGAGCAGGAAATATATGAAATTTCAAAATAATACAAATGTGCCAGACATGATTACTTGGTGGTACTTTCACTTGAGGATAACTGAACAAATTAAATTAAAGTCCATATATGACTTCCTATCAGTGCTCAATAGTAACTATAGTGATATCTCTAAACATTTCCATGTTATAAACCATCAAAATATGGACCATTATAAGTAAAGGCAAACTTTTTATATTTCAAAAATCTAAATTTCTCAAAACTGTAAACAAACTTTGTAGACGTTGTCCCAAGGAAGCTACTAGAAAATCTGAAATGAATCCAATGAGTAGTTTCATTGGAAAAGATGTTTGAAGAAACTGCTAACGAAGACGACACTGGACCCAGCGTGTTCTCGACAGCTCATGGCCTATTGGCTGGTGAGCTAAAAACAGGATGTGAAGGACCTACAGTATTTAACTCCCTTTAGGGTTAAATGTCATTCAGTGAAATTACTAATCCCTACCCTTGTTCAACACTGGTGTTGGGTCTCTGGCCAGAAACTGACTCGGAGCTGTCTGCAAGTGAAGGCACCACAGCCAAAAACCTGAAATAATCCAGAAAGAATAATGTTACCATCATTTTATAAACCTTCTGCAGTCTTTCTTTATTTTGTAAAATAACTTTCATTCGGAGAAGAACTGAATATGGTGACAAACACTTTGGGGTTTACGATCTCCTTTATTTATTTCATCACTCAAAGCTATAGCCTTTATGGAAACTCTTCTTTAGACAAACACCACCTGAACCCTGAAGTATCCGACTGGAATCTGTACTGATGTTATTTAGAAAAGTAAAAGCAGCTGTGTTGACATTTTTATGTGGGTTGATCTCAAATAAAAACTTTACTAAAATATATCATAACATCTGCTACTCCTATGAAGTCTACTATAAAGGTAAAAGGTAGCAATTAAAAAAACTAACAATTTCATAAATTCTGCTTGTAATTTCAAAGAAACTCAAGATATATAGAGGCCTTTGACCAAATGGAGAGTTCAAATGAATCATGAATCAGATCTTTCATATGTTCAGCTTGTGCCAAGTACCTTTGGTAAACTTTGTTGCGAACTCCCTTCTGGAAGGCTAATAAGTAGTTCCTCCCATCTGCTGAGAAGACCTCCACTGCCATGGGCTGAAAGGAACAAAAAACAAAACAAAACGACAGTTAATGCAAGGTATGATTGTGCTGTAATCAGGCTTCGATGGGATGGGGTTGACGACATCTGGAGGTACTTCGGCTCGCACTCAGGATCGATTTTAGGCAATGTAAAAGATGTTAAAGATATGTATCCAACAAAGATATGGGACTTCGACGACCTGATGCCACTGACACCGTTGAAGAGGTTATGATACAGCCAACATGGAAACAAATCCAGCACCGTCTTAATGTGCTTTATGTAACTAATGGTGTCCATATAGAGGTGGATTAAATCAGGCAAAAAAAAAAACTTTCCGCATCTACTTTTCATTTTGTAATATTTTCCACAGATCTGTCTATTCATTTGCTTTTGTAATATATTTGTTAAAATGTAAAGACACTTCATGGACACTCTGTGGGTTAGTGATGGGGGTGGGGGGGCATTCTACAAGTAACGCAATGGATCTGTATGTGGAGGACGTGTAGATAAAGCTGTGAGAAAGTGAACTCCTTATCATTGACTACCTGCTGCCCCCAAAAACAAATATGCAACCGGGGATGGACGATGTGCCCCCCCGACCCCGGCTCACGGACATCGACCCGATATGTGAGCGGGGGTGGGTATGTGCTGATCGATTAATAATGTTGAGATGTACAACAGTAGTCACTAACGCAACCGCACACACGATAATGTCACCCTCCCCGGTTGACAACCACTGCTCTGGAGGAAATAGATCTGATCTTAATGAGGAGGATGATAATGCATTATGATGACTGATACATCCACAGATCCCATTCTTAGTAGAAGGCGTAAACGGGTCCAAGGCCTTTGGAGCCTCTGTGCTCTAATGCTGACCTGCAGCAGGTACCGCCTCTTATGCACTTCCTTAATATCTTCATAAGCAAAGATGCTGCAGGTTCTCTTCAGCTGACTTTGGCCTTGTCTTGCTCCTCTAGGAATGATGGCCTCGTGCAAACTGGAAAAAAAAGACAAAAGGCAGACAGTGAACCCCTGGTGACTCTGATACTGTATGTGCTAAGGTGAACCCAGCAGGGACATCCACTTCAACACTTCTACACATTTTTTTCCATTTCCATTTTTCCATCACTTTAATCATGTTTGTCAAAAATAAAGAGAATACTATCTTTTCAATCTTTATGCCCTGATGACTGCAGGTAGTAAATCACTTCAGAAAGGTTAAATATAGAGAAAAATTAATTTGGGAACTGCCAAAAAAATAGCACCGGATCTTTATGGGTTAAATCAAAGTCCACATATGGCCTCCTACCATTGCTCAATAGTAACTATATTAATGTCTGTAATCATTTCCATGTTATAAGCCATTAAAATATGGACCAGTATAAGTAAAGGCAAATGTTTAATATTTCAGAAATTCATCAACAATTCTAAAATTATTTATTTGATTATTTATGTATTTATTTATTTATTTAATGCATTTATGATGTCCTTCTTTGGTCCATTTTTGGTCAGCACTAACCACTGCAGACCAGGAACACCCACAACATCAGTCATCACTGTTACAATACGACTTTTGGCAAAGTCACACAGTTTATTACGTTGCTCATTTTGCTGCTTCCAACACATCAGTTTTGAGGAAAAAAATGTTCACTTGCTAACTATCGAATCCATTAGGCACTCCTGTGTATTTGTGCTAAGGCTAAATGCTAATGCTAGGTACTGGGTATGTACTAGGATGAATAAAACTGAGAAACTGAATTTCCCTACGGGGTTAATAAAGCAAGCTAATCTATCACCTTTGACCTTTTAAAACCTGAATAAACAGAAAACCTAAGCTGATTACAGTATTTCTGGCTATTTTCCGACACTGTCTCTGAGGTAAAGACGAAACAAGCCCTTCAAATAAAAAGATGTCATCTCTCTGAGTTTCCCAGCGCATGCTCTGTTGGTAATATTGCATCATTCAGGCAGAACCAGACTCCCACTACAGCGCAAAGCATGACAGCATCTTCTATTCAGGGGAACAAACCAGAGCGCGTGCATCATTTACAGCTGCAGAACCCGACATTCACTGAGGATCAGGTCTGCGACAGTAAATCATCCAGGTGTGAAGTCGATGCGCAGTGACGGTGACTGTTGACCTACTTGGGGGGCAGCGTGTCGATGTCTCTGATCTCTCTGGACACGGTCATGGTGTAGCCGTCAATGACATAGAAATGCTCCTTCCCGAACAGCAGCAGACCCTCGCTAGTGTCCAGTCCCTGAACGCGGGCACAGCGGTACATATGCTGGATCTGGAAGACATAGGCACAGAAACTTACCTAAAGTTTGGACAAAGAAGTGTTCACTACCTCAGATTCCTCCAGGGTGGAAATGTGTGCAAAGTAAATGAGTGGTAAAATATGCCTTCCTTTTATTTCAGAACTACAGATTATGGATTTGACTTGAGGCAATGTCAGTTTTTCTCTGCAGCAGGAATACTGCAGTATCACTTGATTAAAAAAGCCTATAAAGTTTCTCCAAAGTCCGTCATTGCACAGGCCTGTTGGTAAATAAAAAGCAGATGTAACCCTTTAACCCCTGACGTGTCTGTGGTGAATGTTCTGTATGTATGATTTATTTCAAATATTCATAAAAATTCAACCATTTGCCTAATAGCAAAAAATTTAAATGTACTGATAGAATAGACCTGGCACTTTCCACAGACATCCGAGCATGCTCAGTGCACCCCTCCCCCCTGCCATGTGTGTAATGGGGGCTAAAACACAGCAGTGAATGAGACTGACCCACTATAAAAATATATTACTTGGGCTTTTTTTTTTTTTTTTACACCATTTTCCTTGTTTCTTGTTGTTACTGTTGTTTGCAGTGTTGTGATGATTTTCTGTTATTTTTTTACTGTATTTTTACCAAGTTTTGATCGTGTAACTGATTTTTGGAGCTCTACCAGGTACTAAAAAGCAGCTGGACTGAAAAAAAGAGCCCCAAAACAAAAACGACTCGGCCAAAATTCAAATACTTGTTGCTCAGTTTGTTGCAGTTCACGTTCAACATCCTAAATCTCTTATTGATGTACATTCTGAGTGCCTTACTGAGTAAAAACCTGCCAAAATTGAATTCCTCTCTTTGTCTTTTTCTGTTTTTTTCACCCTGTTTTGACCCTAAAACACGCAGTAAAGCAAAAACCACTGAAGAAAAGCAACACAAGCACATACTCACAACAGCAAATTCACACCAGCACATTTACCTGGAATAATGTAAAAAGCATCACTCATTTAATTCTGTCAAAATTAATTAATTAATCATAAATTTTTTCCAGTTTTGTATCATTCAAATGACCAATTTCTGCCCATATGGTTTTGGACTCACACATGTATTTTCTTGCCTCCTCTCCAGTGCATTACCATTTTTGACACAACATCCTGTCCTCTGTATGTGGGTATTTAAAGTGTGTAAAGAGATTCCCGTATATTGGTGTGTATGATTTTCGGGTTTGTGCCCCATACACCTACATTATGTTTTCACTGTGATGCTTACAGTACGTGCAGTCGTACGTCAGTGCTCCCCTTCACTCACCTTCTCTCCTTCTTCCAGCAGGCGCAGCAGTGATGTGTTGTCGGTCCTCTGCTCCTCCTCTGGACCTCCAGACTCCAGCAGCTGCTCCTGGATTTGATCCTGACTGTCCTCATCAGCTCCGTCCGCCGTGGACCGAGACCTCTTCAGAGGAGCTTTAACCAAACCTGCACAATACAGGACAGTAGTGTATGTTTTCTACAAATCATCTCTGGGCTCAGTTTTATTTCTGATCCTTTTTATGTTTAATACTTTTCGTAGTTATTTTTCCTTTCATTTATTTTGGATTCACATATTCATTTTCATCTTATACTGCATAAAAATCCAAAGATAACTGGGAAAACTCGGCCAACTACTTTGTGTGCTTGTGTCTTATGGTACTGTGATAATTCCTGTGTGTAGACACACATGAACTAATGTGATGCTGACCTCGGGCAGAACTTCATCAGGTAGAAAGTCTATAAAATATATACTGTTTAGAAAAGATGGAAAAACAGCTCATGGTTTCTTAGGACAGTGTGAGTAAATGATGAGTCATTCAGTAGTCGTCACACACAGAACACGTTTTCACAACAGCTGTTAGTCTGTCCTGCCTGCCTCTGTTCACGGACATTATAAAAGGAAAGGGAATGTGCAATGTTCCCATGTGCAATATCCTTAAGTGCAATTTTGTGGAACGTATTTCTTTTTATTATGGAGAGTATTTGTCTTTTAGTGTCTGCTTTTATACTGCTTATATCTTATGACTTTTATTCTATTTGTATCTTTTATTCTTTCATACTTGTACTCTATGACTCCTCTGCATAATAATTCCCATGTACCTGAATGTGTACAAATCTTAACTTGTCTTAGTCATACTTTTAACTGCCACAACACATTTTTATTTTTTATTTTTATGATAAGTGATTTTTGTAACATAGGAACCTAAGTTTTGCTACAGTTTCTGGGGGGACCAATTAAGGTGATGGATTTCTCCAGCCCAGTGGTATTAAGTTTTTCTGTCACCTTCAAGCCATGTGCTACAAGTTGTACATTCTTAACAGAGACAGTTTAAGTGTATTTTTTCATGCTTCTCATTTCCTTCTTGGATGTTATGCCAGCGAAATAAGTTTATGAGTTACATGTAAATGCATGTAAATATGTTCAGCTTCATAATAACAAATCTTATCTATAAGTTTGATGGTAAATTGGTGAATGTAGTGGCTTTGGGGACCAAGGAAATAAAATCATCTGTGTAAAGAACTACAGCATCATCATTAATGGAAGGGAGTGGAAATACCTTTGACCCTGGCGATAGTGTCCTCTCCGTGCTCAGGCTCGTGCTGCGTCGTTTCTCCTTCGGTGCTGTGTTCCACTGAGTGCTGGTACATGCCCGGGTTTCCGGACAACAGGCGCATATAGTACTCCTTACTGTCGTAGCTGATGGCTCGTCGGTAACGCAGAGGCTTCTGCAGCAGAGAAACAAGAAACATCAGTGGATGCACATCACCTGGCTCTAGAAAAAATCCAGAAGCATTTCTTTGAACTGACTTCTATCATTGACAAGAGAGGAGAAGTGTAATTTCGCATGTAGTTTATTGGAGAAATACTGAATGGTTCAGTAGTTCAGCTTTGAAAACGTACTGATGACAAACACACATGCTTATTATTATGATCACATTACGTTCTATGTAAAGAAAAGACAAGGCCTATTTATGTCTGCAGGACAGTTCCACCGAGAAAAGGCTTATGTTTTCAATGTTAGGTCTGATTGGATTAAAAATACAAAATACAATACACGGAAGAGCCAAAACAATAAAAACAAGACCCAAGAAAGAGAGGACAAAAGAGGAAAAGTATCAAATGACACTTTAAGTATTTGTCTTTTAGTTCTATTTGGTTACATTACAGTTTGCGCAATAAAAAGCGTTTACATTCTGCAATAGATTCAAGCAGATTGGTTAGTTTTAATCACAGCCTTCATGGCATGCACGATAAAATCCTATTTATATTCTATGTACAAACCAAATTCAGTATTGACATTTTCCATAATCCAACACTGGAAAAAAGATGGGATTTGGGGTTTTATGAGTGGCTGCAGACTGGAGCGCCGCTACCAAATCTGGGCCCCATGAAAGGTCGAACTGGTCGAACTGTGTGCGTGTCATTAGTTGAAAAGGAAAAGAAACAAGCAGTCACTTTTTCAAAAGACATATTTTTGTGCGAGAACACAATGAACAACTTCGTATTTGTAAGGCGTGAACACAGTAGACAACGCGTCTCCTCAAAAACTTGGCGGGATGGGACTTCTGACATGCTTTACAACGATCCAATTTCTCCATGACCACTGAAGCAAATCCAACGGGATTTTCTGCAAGATGTAGGTAATAAGTTATAGTTTCCCGCCCTGAAACTGCATTTTGATTGATTCGCCATTCTTAAAGTTATCATTGCAGAAAGTCCGATTTCATTTTATTTATTTATTTTTTGGGACGTACGGTACAATGACAATAAAAAGAATCTAGAATCAGTTAAAACAGACGTTGGATCATACGGCCCAGTGCTACCTGACACAGCGATTCTAAAATACTTCTCTCTTTCTTCACAATCACATGTTGTGCTTTGCTTTCATTAGTCTCAACTGCAAGTACATGAGTCTGACATAAAATCCTAAAATACCGACAGTACTATTCAAGTTGTACATAAAGTACACACGCCTACATGCAAAACACAACACTCAGGAAAAAAGCCCAACTCATTCAGTCATTTAGTCTTTTCTTGAATTTGTTTAAGCATCACATTGCTTTAAATATGCAAATCTGCAAGCACATGTAGAGTGACACAGGGTGAGGAGCTGGAAGTGGGGTTGCACCGCACTACAAATGCAGCATAAGGCGTCATAGGTCAGAAACCGCAGCACATGTTATCTGCTCTCATGCGTGTCACACTGAGCGTCGGTGAGGTGTTTGGAAGCCATGTGCACTTCAGTGGCTACCTGGCAACCGTCAGGACCCCCCACAGGGGCCGAGGGCAGCAGGGGCACGAGGGGGGGACGAAACAGCTGGAGAGGGCAAGGACAAGCACCATGAGCCTACTCTGTCACATACAGCACTGAATATTTTCACAACTGAGGGAAAATATGAACGCCCCATACGGCATGAATAAACACTACCAGTCCAAAGTTTGGACTCACCTGGTTTTTGTTTATTTTCATGACTATTTTTACATTGTAGATTCTCACTGACGGCATCAACACTCTGAATGAACACATATGGAGTTATGGAGTTCAAAAAAGTGTGACACGCCCACGTTTGACCTTTGGATGGGGGAACTGGCAAATACACTACATCTGGAAAGACTAAGGTGTTATAATGAAGATAAAGGCAAAGTGTTTGACTAGATACGGGACCCTGTGTTAAAATTTCTTCAATGAGGTGACTGATGTGAGCGACTGACCTTGCTTTTTCCTGCATTACATAGACTTTTCTTTCTTTTATTTGATATGTGATCACTAATTTGTAGCATATTAATTTACTGTTGTCAGGACTGTGTTGCTGTAAATTCACTGATGTGCGGGGGGGCTCATATTTATCTAAACCCACTTTTCTTAGTCTTTGGTTCATTTCTTTGTGTATTTGGACCCTAATAGTTCAGACAGTTTGAATTTGAACCCTCCAGGTGCTGCAAAGCTATCTTTAGATTAATTTGGGCAAAAATTCAAGTGGATTTCTACAACCTGTTTTAATTCCTGCTTAATTTGTAACGTTTTATAACTAGTTATGTCATGACATTTGCACATATAAGGTCAAGACTTCCGACGAACATTTCTCAGAATATGACATAATTGTTTATCAGCAGCAGCGGTTGGAGTAAAAACTGAAAATATGTCCAAACTTTGAACCAATTACCTAAAATGTGCAGTTGTTGGTTGTATTAACGAACACAAGTGGCTGAACAGAACAGAAAAACACAGTCAACAACCTGGAGGGGGTGGGGGTCATGTGCATTTAAAGCGCCTTTCTGGTGTCATTACTCAGAAATAGGGTTAAAGATGGACCTGTGGAGTTGAATGAATGAAGAATTCAGACCCAAGCAGAGCATTTACCGTTTATGGAGACCACAGGGACATGTTTGAAAATGAAGCTAAATATCACTGCTTTAAATGAGAAGGTGTGTCCAAACTTTTGACTGGTAGTGTACATACATACAGACTTTATTGATCCCAAACTGGGAAATTACGTGCTGCACAATATATTCAATCATACACAATTACACAGTTGTGGGTGGAATCACTGGATCACTGAGCAAGTGCTCACTCGCAGAGACGGACACGAAGTTTGTTTACGAATCAAGAGAATTAACTGTATTTTATATCAAGAGCTCAAATACTGTCCATGGGGCGTTTATATTTTTGTTCAACATAGCTATAAATGCGTTTTTTATACTGAAACCAGCGGTCAGATTCAGTCAGTGTCACCTGATTGCTATGACAAGCTTCTTCTGTTTTTTACTTTTTTAAAAATCCTGAGCTTCTTCAGTGACAAATCTATGGACCTTAGTCAGCGTGGTTCTGATAACTGTAAACTGTAACTGTAGTGGAAATAATGAGCATATTTAATGACTTTACAGTTCAGTCACTAGCTTTTTGAGATTCTGCTCATTTTTGGAGGACAGACAGACAGCATTAATATCCTCCTGAAACTCAGTGATGCATTTTGTCCTCTGTAGGGGATAATAAGTTGTCACAGTAAAACAGGTTATATCTGTACAAAGACATATAAAAGTATAAATATAAATAAATGAAACTGGTCTCCTGTATCCTTTATCAATTTAATACCTGGTAGAAATATCAAATACTGCTACCTTAACATGCTGCTCATTTTTTTAAACAGTTTTCAAGTGAATTAATTTGACAGTTTCCTATTTTGTACATTTATTTATAACTTTTGTATAGTTATTTACAGTAAAGTTATTTTAGTATTAGTTATTATAGGCTTTATCGACTAGTAGCCTACGCTGCTGGTCCTGAGGATTAACTTCATTTCATGTGGAATGGTGATGATAACACTGGGTGACAGCGGTGCGTATGACCCTCAGTGTATATACCTGTGCAGAGTTGGTGTTCGTCTCGGTTTCGGGGATGTACGGGTAGTGGATGTAGAACATGTCATTGCGGACCATCTTCTTCCTCATCCTGCAGGGCCCCTCTGTCATCTCCAGCACAAACTTGTCCAGGTGTGAGCCGATGGGGGGGCCCCACAGACCCCGCTCTCGCAGCAGCTCGTACTCGTTGGATGACCACTCTTCAGTCACGTACTTCAGGGCGTTTTGCTGCCGCTGTGGACACGCAAAGAAGACGCATGTACGACTTTAAAAACAAAAATCCAAAACTACACATGTGAGTATATTGCAGTATATTTTCATGTATTTAATGTCATCCTGATGTTGGAGTGGTACCTCTTGATATTCTTTGTACTGCATGGCCACCAGGTCACGAACAACAGCAATATGGGTGAACATCCACTGAAAGGTCTCCTATGGATCCAACAAAAGCATGATGTATGGATATATGTTTATTGTATTAAAAAACACAAAAAAAACCCACGGTGTGTGTGTGTGTGTGTACCTGTGCAGACAGGCTGTTCTTGTTCAGGCTGTTCTCCTTCTTGTTGCGACGGACCCCTGTGAGTTTGGACAGTCCAAACCCACTGCTGACTCTGGACAGTTTGGACTGCGTTGCTGGAACCACAGCTTCACCACGACTGATACATTTCCTCTCGTGGACTGAACAAACAGATACAGACTCATTACTTGGAAAAACAATGGGCCCCATTTACTAATTCTGACACAGAATTATGGTCCAGCATATTGTATCACGCAGACAAAGAGGAACTTTTTTTTTATCCATGGGAAGAAATTCATGACATTCATCATGTGGTAATTGGTGTACTGCAGTGTAAAGACAATTGTGTTGGGTGTGGACTCCAGGAAGAATAACGATGGCCTAAGCTAATGGAGAACCCAATAAATGAAATGAAATGTGTAAAGCAGTAAAGTTGTTATAAGCGAAGAGTAGCCCCAAGGCAAATACAAGAGAAGTTTATCAGTTGTGTATGCATTTTCTTACTACAAAAAAAGAATCTGATTAGACAATATTAATGAATACTTTACTGCTGAGTTTGCATGTTCTCCCCGTGTCTGCGTGGGTTCTCTCCGGGTACTCCGGCTTCCTCCCACCATCCAAAGACATG
>JAPQRP010000030.1:335474-345661 GCA_037367295.1 Apogon hyalosoma | reverse complement strand
GGGATAGGCTCCAGCGACCCCCGTGACCCTAGTGAGGATAAAGCGGGCTCAGAAAATGGATGGATGGATGGACTTTACTGCTGATGACTGACACCCAATATCCTTTGGATATAATCATCTCTTTTCAGTTGGTTTTCTTACTCTGCTCTGAGTATTCACTGATGTTTTTATTATGTTTATTTATTAACTGGATTTGGCAGGTCCAAAAGGAACTTCTTATTAATTTCTTGTTAAGATGCCAAGTCCAAACTGGCAGTAAATCTGGTAGTAACAAGTGAAAAAGTAGGCGGAGCTTACAAATACCCCCGCCCGGCCGTATAGCACTTTGCCCCTCCTGCTCACTGATACCCTGCCTACATAGGAATTCATCTTGTCTCAACTTAAATTTTTAAAAAATGTTGCAAAATCTTGGATACAAACAAAATAAATAAATAAATTAAAGAAAGGCAGATGTAAAGAGCAAGTGTGTGAAATTTGAAAAGAACTGGGTGAATAGTGTCCGGGAAACTAGTCGGACAATTGAAATTTTCAAAAACTATGAAAACAATCCAGAAAATTGAAATCCAGCCATCACACTGCACTGCACCTCTCCTAGTGGTAAAGAACATGTGTCCAATATGAAAAGCATCGAGTGAACAGTCTTCCAGAAATGAGTTGGACAAAAATCTGGACAGACGGACGGATGGAATTCCTGGTGTATTTGGTATATTTTAGAAACAGGCAGACAAAGGGCCGTCTGGTTGCACAGCTGCAGATGAATCTAATAATGCGGTGGCTGAGGTGAGGGTTTGGGTCCCTTACCGAGGTGGGTCTGCCAGCTCTTCAGTGCCGGCTCCTCCAGAGCAGGCCTGGCTGTGCTGATGTCCACATGTCCTCTGTCGTTGCAGGGCAGGGACACTTTAAAGATGTCTTCCAGCATCTGCCGTTTGCTGTGCATCAACTCCGTCCAAACACGATTTACAGCCTTTAGCAGCAGCTGTCTCCCTGGAAGAAGGAGAACAGTTTATTTATTTATTTATTTATTTATTTTTAATTCTCAAATAAGCATCTACATCAGCATAGGACATATGAACTAATCCAAGGCAGAACAACGCACACAAACATCAAACCCCACCTACCCACCCAAAGGCTTAGAGCAAAAGAACAATAAAGAAATAAACAAGACTGACTTATATCACAAAAAAAGAAAGAAATTTAAATAAAGACTACTAGAAGTCTGATGCATAATGGTTGCGTTAACAGTCTGTTTTTTGTAAACAGTTATATGATACCAATGGTCACTGCAACGATGAGGACAGAAATGAGAAAAGAGAAGGAATAAAGAAGTCTACTGGAAGGGGATGCCTTGAATGAAATTTACAAAAGGGTTCCAAGTTCAAGTGAAATCCCTACACTTTTTATCTATTCTGTATCTAAGCTTTTCCAGTGGTAGCAGGGAAAGTACCAGAAGGAGAACAGTTGGAACAGACAGCAGACTCATCAGCGTGTCATTTAAAATGTATTTATAAATAACTTTCACTAATGGGTTTTCACTAATCTTGTTTTTTTTTTTTGTTGCTGTTGTTTAAGGTCCCTTTTTCCGTACCGTCTGCCAGGCCACAGTTGTAAATAAGAATGTGTTCTTAATCTGCCTCGTCTAGTCAAATAAAGGTTGAATAAAAATAAAGGTTAAATTACAAAATACAAATGATTACGAGGTGTCTCACCCTCGCTGACTTCGTGGCTGTGCATAGAGTCGGCTTCATTCTCTGAGGGCATCATGACGTGCCAGGTGGTCATTCTGGCCTCGGCCTCCAGACCGAAGCCCTCCACGCTGCTGCAGAGACACGCAAACACACACAGTACAGTCCTGTTACGCACACAGTACACTGGAAAAAAAAAAAAATTAAATCTTACCAAGTGTATTCTTCTCATTTCTAGTCCAAATATCTCATCACACTTAAAATAAGACAGAATCACCTAAAGAGGAACTTTTCAGTGAGATATAAGAACTGATTTTAAGACAATAGATCTGAAAAATCTGATTTCAGCAAATCTTACCAAGATAATTTTCATCTGTTCCACTGGCAGATTTTTTTTGCTTGAATTAAGCAAAAAAAAATCTTGAATTAAGCAAAAAAAAATCTGCCAATGGAACAAGTGAAAATTATCTTGGTAAGATTTGCTGAAATAACATTTTCCAGATCTATTGTCTAAAAATAAGTTCTTATATCTCACTGAAAAGCTCCTCTTTAGGTGATTATGTCTAATTTTAAGTGTGATGAGATATTTGGACTAGAAATGACAAAAATACACTTGGTAAGATTTGGATTTTTGCAGTGTAAAAGCCTAAAACCGAAACTTTAATCTATCACGTGTAAAGCTAATTTTCCAGTAGCCAGTAAAATGTGAAAGCGCTGCCATTATCAGATTTATCCTTTACCACAAAGATCCTCCATGTCATTCGGACTGCTCACATCTAAACATCTCCACAGGACTCAGGAGGTTTCGGCGCCTTACCTCCCGCTGTGCAGGCAGATGAAACAGTGAGCAAGGCAGGCCACGAAGTCCTGGTCGTGGTTCCCCGGGCCCAGCACCAGGTTGCGGTTGACGGTCAGGACCCGCAGGGCATCGAGCAGAGCCACCTGCTGAGCTACCGTCTTATGTGGCCGACAGAGCTGGTAGAGCACGGTCCGGTTCAGACAGTGGTAGATGGTGTCCAAGGACAGACCCTGAGAACGCCGCTTAGACTGAGGACGGAAAGGAAATCACAGCGTTCAGTAGGGAACACAGGGGTGGAAAAGAGATTTGACATTTCAGCCTCAGCCGTAACACTCATGTGGATAAGGCGCAGGAAATATTTCACTAAAAAGGAGATTTGTTTGAGCAACCTTGGCTGATCCTGGTTACACTGTGTGGGGCTGTGAATGCACCTTTGTTAATGCACTGCTGTTGTTGCTGCAATTCCTCCTTATAACTGCATTATAACACATGACAATAGTTTGCACTCACACACACATCATCATCGTCTTTATTTCCAGACTTAAGAGTCCATTTAAAAACAAACAAGCAAGCAACAAATAAAATAAATAAATAATAATAAAAAAAAAATACAGGTTAAAAACACAGACAAAACATCACCCGTATTATAAAAGACAACTGTACCAGTGTCGCCACAAGGATGACTGGTATCGCACCGAACTGTGACGGGGATTTGTCGAAAGCACAATGATGGAATTTTGAGAATCGTTCAATCGACAGATACATTTGTACATGAAGTTTCTCATAAGAGCCTGAAAGGTTTAACTCCTGCACTGCAAAATAACTCACTTGCACTAGACCATCGAGGTTTTTTTAAACAGTATTTTTATGGAATCATTATATGCAACTTTAAGCTTTTGTACACACACAAATATAATATTGATAATTATCTTTTTTTTTTAATCCTAATTTTCTACTTTTCTTATACTTGCATGGAGCAGCTATAACCACACAACTTCCTCTTGGATTAATAAAGTATTCTGATTCTAAGGCTCTGTTCAGACTGCAGGCAAATGTGGTTCAAATCCGATTTTATTGCCCATATGTGACTCGCATCCAATCTGTTAAAGACAGTTGGAAGAGCACAAATCCGATTTTTTCAAATCTGACCCGGACCACTTTCATATGTGGTCCTAAATCTGATATGTATCTGATATTTTGTAACGCGACTTCAGTCTGAACGGCCAGGTCGCATTTATCCGACCTTTACGTCATTGAAATGCGAAAAACGTCACAATTCTGCGTTCCAGGAGGAGGAGCGGCGGGAAAAACATATTTAAGAACTTCCGTAAACACAGTGTGTGCCTACGTCAGGACTTCTTTTGTGCTTGCTGGTCACTTCAGGGTCGCGTTCATTTCATACTCAGAACTGATTGAAGTCGCATTTATTGTTTAATATGAACAAGAAAAAAAAAAAAAAAAAAAATCAGATTTCACCAAAAAAATCCAAATTGTGCATTAAGACCTGCTGTCTGAACACAGCTTTAATGTGCAGCTAATGACTTCAAATGAATATACAAAGATAAAAAAAAAAAAAAAAGACTCCAAGAAAATTTTATTTGCTATCCAGAAATGTGAAAAAACAAACTTAAAATGACTAACTTTACAGTCTTATATTTCCCATATTACTTGAACTTGCAGTTAAGCTTCTGAATGGATACACATGTAACCCTTCCACTCATGTAACTCAGTATTTAAATATACTATATTGTTTGGTGATTGCAACTGGTAGATAAGTAGCTTAACACAGATGAATACCAGCTGAAATATTAAACAAAACAGACAGGTGTTAGCTGACAAGTGCTGGAATCGAACCCAGGACCTTCTTGCTGTGAGGTGACAGTAATAACTACTTATGTCAGATTTATCACTAACCTAAACAGGGCACAATGATGCCATAATTAGTTGAATTGATGGGTATAATGAAGCTTTTTCTTAATATTTTAGGTGTTAATCTATATTTACCAACTGTTTGGTGACATTCATTTGTCTGTTTTCTCTGCAGGTAAATTAAAGTACAAGTTCTTTCAAAATATAATCTCCTAATCTGCTCACTTCTACAGTAGTATGTTTAGAAAGTGTTGCATAAACTTAGGGAAGAAAATCCTCACACAAGACTTAAGCTCCTTAAAAACGCCTCCGCACTTCTACCTTTGCTGGTTTTAATCACGTACCAGAGGGTTAAAACACTGGACTTTGGTGTTGTATACTATCATTATAGAATTATTATTATTTTACAGCTACGGTGTCAAGCAAAAATTGAATATTTCTCAAGCTATTATTAATGACCAACATGTGCTCATTCTTTATGGTGTTAAATAGAAAGTGTAGAATAACTGAAAGAGCACCTACATAAATTGAGCAAATGGCTGAATGTTATTGTCCAAAAATATGATCCACATGTTGTTAAAGCCAAACTGTTCTGAACAAACAGACCTGAGATGAGCATGGAAATTAAAATTAAAACTGGACAGACTGGTACAGCATTTGTTTTTCAAACTGTGTAAATTATAAATGCATAAAATCATCAGCTAACAGCAGCAGAACATTAATAAAAGCATTGTTTATTATTTGGACGGACGGACAGACAGACAGATAGATAGATGTTTTGAAGTTAAAGCATTTTGAAACTGTTCCCATTATAATCCAATGCGGATTTTTTTTAAATTTC
Organism: Apogon hyalosoma; assembly: GCA_037367295.1. Classification (NCBI taxonomy): domain Eukaryota; kingdom Metazoa; phylum Chordata; class Actinopteri; order Kurtiformes; family Apogonidae; genus Apogon; species Apogon hyalosoma. The sequence goes on along the minus strand of JAPQRP010000030.1, from coordinate 340,470 downwards.
GAAAATACATGAAAAATTCTAAAATGTATATTTCCCGTTTTTTTGAACGGACAACAACTGATACCAATAGTTTATCGGTCCTTTCGAGCCTTTGAACTAAAAAGTGCTGTGTTATATAAAAAGTGATGTGTGCATACTATAAAAAAAAATCTGTTTAAAAGTCTATAAAAGGTTCAAGCAGCGGATTTATAGGCTTTTATTCTATCATTATTTTCACTTTTCCCAGTTCTCCAGTGGAAAATACAACACGAGGGCACGTTCATGTCCAATTTTTGAGTTCATAACTAGTATTTACCATAATTCCCATATGATAGTCTAACCTGTCCAATGAGCTGCACAATGAAGTCCACCACCAGTTTGGAGTCCTTGTTGAACATGCCCTGCCACAGCTTGTCCACCACCCGCTGGGTGAAGTAAAACACATTGTTGACCAGAATCTGGTAGCTTCCCCCGCTGCTGAGGGGCAAGGAGGCGTCTTCACCTGCAGCAGAAGAACAGGAGTAACAGGAACGTGAATGGAGACCACCAGTACTGATGTAGTTGGCCGTCAGTGTCTATATGGGTTCTTCTGTGAAACTGGTTCTAAAAACAGGACATGGGGCTAAAAATTCAAACCAGATGTAGACTAATGTTATGAAGCACGTTTGGAAGCACTTTGGGTCTATTTGAAAAAGAAATACTTACTGAGATGAAAGAGAAACTATTTTTCAGATAAAACACATTTTTATATTATTCTACATTATATTTAATACAAAAATCTGTATGTAACATGGTCAAAAGGACACGAAATTACATGCTACTATTTTGTTGAATATCTCTTTATTCTCTCACAGGTGCATTTTGGGAATTGAACTAATTATGCAAGGCAGAGTGTTTCAGAAAAATGACCGCTGTTGCAAAATTATTCGCGATTTATTTGTGTTTAAATGTGCAGGTTCTGCATGTAACGCAAGTGGACACGATGGGTTACACACAAAACCTGGAATGAGACTGAGATTCATGAAACACCTGCATGTCTGGATTAGAAAAACAACTGGGATCATCAAATTTAACACAGTGTCTTTATTTATAGCGGTATATAAGACCATTTCAAATGATTTTTCAAAATAAAATGCACTGACACCTAGGTAGTTTTTCATGTCCCGATTTGGGTCCTATTTTTGACCCTAATAATTGATTAAAAATTCATTAATTATGGGATGACTCAGAGCAAGAGTATAATTTTTTTGCATTTATCCGAGGTCATCATTAGGTCCATCCTGGGGGGAAATATGTCTACATTTCTCTTTTATTATTGGGTCTAAAAAGCTGGAAAAGTGTCAGATATCAAAATGAACCCAGTTTCATAGAATAACCCGTATTCATTCTCACTATCAGGATCAACATTTGTCAAGGGGCTGGAAGCTCTAACATCTTAAAGCTGAAAATAAAAAAATCTTAAAAAGTGAAATTCAAACAGTTATTAGATGCCAACTCCTGGGTCTAGGAGACTCAAATAGAGCTGCAGCTATCAATTATATCTGTACTCGATTAATGTATTGATTATTTTCTTCCATTTGACTCGATTAAACAATTATTTTGAATAGGCAATATATGCTGTTTTCAAAAGTCACTACTGGACACCCTTAAATGAATCCTCAGAGATAGATCCCCACAAACGAGTGAACAGGAGATGAATGTGAGATTTTATAAACCCAGCTGAAGTACTAGTCCAGTGTGACGAGCAGTTGAGGTTTTTGTTCTGACCTAGTAGAACATCAGCCGCCAGCAGATGCTCCATGACACCGTCCAGGATGTTGGACTGGAACTCCTTCTGCTGAGTCCTAGTGGAACGTTCAGGGGAAGCCTAAGAAAAACACAACAATGTGGTGTTTTTGTTCATTACAATCACAGACCTGGAGTTTATGCTAGACCAGGGGTGTCAAACATGCGACCCACGGGCCAAAACCGGCCCGCCAAAAGGCCCAATCTGGCCCGATGAAATGCACAAACTACACTGAAGTAATTAACAATAGAGGATGTCAAAATCATTTTACTCCAGACCAGTATGATCTAAAGTGGGTCAGACCGGGTTTTTTACAAAGAAATTTTGATTTCAATTTGAAGTCATTATTTATAGGTTATTATTCTATTATCTTACTTGAGATCACAATTGGGCTGAATGTGGAACCTGAACTAAAACAACTATGACACCTTTGACTCTTAATAACTTTAGCATAATTTTTTCCACTTTCCAAATTCATACTGTGGCCAAATTAGAACCTTTGGCAGGCCGGTTTTGGTCCACAGGCTGTATGTTTGCCACTGCTGTAGCGTTCAGTGCAGGTAGTGAAGCGCGGATCAGTTACTCGTGGGTCGGGTTGAAGCGGTCAAAATAATGTCAGTTTAATTGTGGGTTGGGTCGGGTCAAATACTTCCACAAAAGCCTTATGGGTTTAAAAAAAAAAAAAACAGCTTGCACATCTCTACCGTATGTACCTCATAATGAGTATGCGCAGACTGAAAGTGAAAATGATAGACGCTTTACTACTTCCTCTACGCCTCCCGCTGATGTGCAGCAAAATTTCCTTTTCCCTACCTTTGGAAACATTAATTTGAGGGGGCAGCAGGACGTTTGTTTACCTCCCAGAACCGGACCCAGATCAGCCAGATTTCGTGACTAAATCCGATCCGATCTTCTAAAAAACGCCAGATCGGCAGCCGATACCAATCTGTAGATGGGACTGGGACATCCCTATATAATACTACCATAATAATCTATAAATAATGACAAAAAATTGGCAAAAAAAAAAAGTAAAATTACATAAAAATGTTTGTTACAAACTATCTCTTCACAAAAAATGTGAATAACCTGAATATATATGAACAACCTGAAATGTCTTAACAGAAATAAGTCTAATGATGACGACATAAACTGAGGCATAATACTGTTAAAATTGCGCTGATTTTTCATAAGAAATTCCAGGCTGTTCATGTTATTCACATTTTTTTTAAGTTTAGTTTGTAGATATTAACATCTTCCTTAATGTAATTTTACTTTTTTCACTCTAAAACAGAGAAAAGTTTGTTTAAAGTTTATCATGTTATTACTTTACTGGGTCGGCCCACTTGAGATCATATTGGTCTTGATGTGGAACCTGAACTAAAATGAGTCTGACATCCCTGTGTTAGACAAACTCCATTTAGAAGTTGTGCGCTCACCTCCAGCAGCAGGTCGATGATGGGGGTCTGTTTACTGGCCGGGGTCATACACAGGTTGTCCATGATCAGAACCCTCATGAAGTCGAACACATACTTTTTGGCTGGATGGTTGGTCAGGGACGTCTTGGAGCCAACGTTGCAGTATTCAGACTGGCTGCGATTCATACCAGAGTCACCAGCAAACGCCTTAAACTCCTCTGTGGGAGAACCCGCCTCATCGTCCAAGTCACTGACCTGGAGAGAGTCAAACATTTATTGCATTAAAAATGACATTCCATGGCGTAAAAGCTCTGCAAATTAGCTACAAATTAATGTTTGTTTTGCAGCATCACTTCGATCATGGTTTTCAATGTTTTTATCTCACCAGCTTTGTTTATTTATCTCAGTTTATTTATTAATTTAGTTCAATGTATAAAAGAAAAACACAGACAAAGAAAGTCTGCTTCAACATGTCAGCAAAATGTAATGAATGAAAAGGCGCAGACAGAAGAAAAATACAAGAAAACAGCTGCCATTTCCAATTCAACTTCATTACATTACATACCACCATATTCATTTCCTGTTTCATAATTCCTAATATACTGGGTTTAATGTATTTTTAAAGACTATTTGATCTTGATTCTTTTGTATCTTTGTTGAGACTGTTCCATAAATTCATTCATTTTACAGAGATCATCACTTAGGTTCTGAATCTGTGTCTGTGTGTGTGTTTTAAGCTCTGTTCCTTTAAGGTTATAGTGGCTTTACGCACCATTTTGCTGAACACTATAATATATTAAATCCTAAAATTGCAATACATTAAATCAGGGGTGTCAAACTCAGTTTAGTTCAGGGGCCACATTCAGACCAATTTGATCTGAAGTGAGCCGAAACAGTAACATAATAACATAATGACAACTCCAAACTTTTCTCTATGTTTTAGAGCAAAAAAAGTGAAATTACATTAAGGAAAATGTTTACATCTACAAATTAAACTTAAAAAAAATGTGAATAACATGAACAACCTGAAATTCTTATGAAAAACAAGTGTAATTTTAACAATAATATTTCAGTTTATCATTTACACATGTGCATTACAACTTACAGATCACAGTGAATCTACAAATACATAAAACATTTAGTAACAGGCAGAATATTGGTAAAATTACACTTAGTTCTCTTCAGATGTTTCAGGTTGTTCATATTTGTTGAGGTTATTCACATTTTTTGTAAAAGGACAGTTTGTAAATGTAAACAACTTCATGTATATTTACTTCATCACTCTAAAACCAAGAGAAAAATTGGAATTGTCATTATTTATAGGTTATGTTATTATTTTTCTGGTCCGATCCACTTGAGATGGAATTGACACTGACTGTTAATGTCTTCACTGGAATTTTTGAATTTCACACATTCATCCCGCGGGCAGGATTGGACCCTTCAGCGAGCCGGGTTTGGCCCACGAGCCGTAGGTTTGACACCCCTGATGTGAAAGGGTTAAAATTAATGTAACTGCTTTTGGGGTTTCATTGGTGTTTCACTGAAGCAGACGTAGGGCTGGGCGATTTGGAAAAAAAAAAACATATCATGATAATTTTTTTCATATCAGACGATATCGATATGTATCACGATATAAATCAAATCACTATTTTTTGTCAAGCTTAAATTTTACGTTGCTCATATGTTAGTTGTGACGACATCAGAGAGAGAGACAAAGAAATGCATATATTGCATTGCGTCCTTATGGAGAAGTCACTCCCTCCGCTCATAGCATAACCCCCCCCCCCTCCCCAGTTCATTCTGTCAACCTAACTTG
>JAPQRP010000030.1:257255-268531 GCA_037367295.1 Apogon hyalosoma | reverse complement strand
ACAGACAATGTATAAAATACAAAGAAGTAAACAAATAGATAAAAAGAAAAATTGCAATACTTAAAAACACACACACACACACACACACACACACACACACACACACACACACACACACATATATATATATAACATAATTAAATATTTATTATTTATGATTATAATTACTTTATTATTACCACTTTAATACTTGTTGTATGTACTAGTACTCTGTAATGTGCATTTGCCTGTTTTTCAATACTGTTTTTTATAGTTATTGTTTTGTTATTTTTCTTGTGGTATTTCTAGTGAGTGTACATTCGGTGATTTGCTGCTATTGGAACCTCAGTTTCCTGAGGGCTCTGCCCAAAGGATCAATAAAGTTGTATATAATGTAATCGAATCTAAAACTTCATTTGGAAATTGACACAGACATATCTCTGGGTCTTTACAGGTTAAGGATGACTCTTCGTTAGACCCCTCACATTTACACAGAAAAAAAGCAGACAGATTATCACTGCAGCTGACAGAGCTGAAGAAAACCCTTAGTTAAACAACAGGTTAAACCACGACTACACTGACTGTTTCAGGCCTATTCTGAGATCAGTGATATCACAGACAGGAAAGTGTGTGCTAATCCATACCTTACAGCATCAGCCAGCTTCTCATATTGAATCTCTGTTCGGAAGAAGTGCGAGTTGGCCGGCTCATACCGCATGGCAGCCGTCAGCGTGCAGAAGACGGTGTGCAGGAGCTCGAACACTTGGTTCTGGTTGATGCGTTCCCAGCCGTGTCGCGGAGGCTGACATAAGGAGCGCTCCATGGCCACCAGCAGGGACGTCACATACACAAAACCACCCACCTTACGGAAAACAGTCCGGGTTCTGTGGCTTTCACGCAACACTGCCAACAAGGCCTGAAAAAAACAAGACACAAAACAAAAGGAGGACTGTTAGGACCAGAATACTAACCAAAGCGAAACCCTCTTCATTTGCTACGTCTGCTACGATAACCCTATTTTCGAGGGGCTAAAATTGACTCAAACGTGTGAAAAGTGGTAGAAGTTCTCAGATTGATGAATGTGCATGAGAATGGTCCCACAAGAAGCTTTCAAAAAACAACCTGCCACCACCAGTTCCACCCAGACCACAGGTATCAAACACACAGCCCAAAACCAGTCCTCCAAAGGGTCCAATGTGGTCCGTGGGGTCAATTTGTGAAATGCAAAACTTACACTAAAAATATTAACGATTAAAGGTGTCAAAATCATTTTAATTCAGGTTCCACATACAGACCAATTCAATCTCAAGTGGGTCAGACCAGTAAAATACTTTCATATGAACCTATCAATAATAATTCCAAATGTTTCTGTTTATTGGAGTGTAAAAATCCACTAACTTATACAAGTTGTAACGCATATGCATAAATGATAAACTGAGGCATAATATTGTTAAAATTACTCTTATTTTTCCTAAGACATTTCAGGTTGTTCATGTTATTCAGATTTTTAAGAAAACTTCGTAGATGCAAACATTATGAGAATATAATTTTACTTTTTCCACCGTTATTATTTCACTGGTCCGGCCCAGTTGAGATCATACTGGGCTGAATGTGGCCCCTGAACTAAAATGAAACTAACACCCTTGGTTTATCGGGTCATTATGATATCTAAGAGAGTTCAACATTCTGAGATGAACTGAAATAATAGGCTGTAACACAGAGGTGTGTTTCATTACCCTCAGGATGTCCGTCTTCAGCTGCAGTTCACTGGACGGTGCAGAGTGCATGAGGCCCAGCAGGGTGCCCATGTCGTCGTCTCCACTGGGCGACAGGACGAGCTGCTGGATGATGAGCAGGGCATGTTCCCGACACTGACGGTACTTTACAATGTTGTGGACGCATCGAGCTCCGCCAAACTCCCTGAACAGAGCTACGAGACAAAAGCAGAAGATCAAAATCATGCTGTGTTTACGGTAGATCAGAGCTACTCACGAGTTACTGAATTCACAAAGATCCAATTATCTACCACCAACAAAAAGCATCTACTGATCTAAAGTGTTTAATACCTGTTGATCTACTGATCCTATAAATCCATGTAAATAATTGGTGTAAAATGCAGTTTGTCATCTTTTCATGGTTATCAGATATGACCCATTTGGACGTTCAGAGGCTCCATAGTTACCATGGAAACACCGTCAATCTCTACAACACTGATTCACCAGTAAAATCCATGGAGTTGGATCAATGACAGTGGATGGACACACTGGGTTTACGTTCAGATAAGCCACTTTTACTTCAGTTTTCTCTGTTTTGATGTAATAATCTTTGAATTTGTGAGTTTTCATTTACATCTAAATTATATAAAGGAAAATACTTCATTTGCAGTGAAAAATGCAAAATACAGAGGATAATGTTATAATAAATGGCGATAAATCCCTTGAGAAAGACAAAATGACAGTGGATGGAGACACTTATGCTCAGTTAATGATATATTTTGCTGAAAAGGTCATTTCTCCCTAATTTTTTTTTTTGTTTTGTTTTGATCTAATAATCTTAGAATTTACTCTGAGCTTTTAAGAACATCTACATGATCAGTGAATTAAATATAGGAAAATGTATGATTTTCATAAAAAAATGTAAAATGCAGAGGATATTAGTATAGTAAATGGTGATAAATCACTTGGGAAAGACAAAACATCATTTGGAAGTCGTGGGTCTTTAAGGGTTAAAATAAATGTATAAATAGGTTGGTGACATTTGTGGAACTATATCAGAATCAAAATACTTTATTCATCCCAGGGGGAATATATTTTACACTTTAAATTTTGGAGAGGCAACACATTTCCCTACACTCACATCACAATCCACCTGCAGAAAATCTGAAGCAAAACATGTAAATACCCCATGTGTCATCACAGAGAGCTATAAATATCACACACATAACTGTGTTTTTCTGACGAAAGCAGCTCATCATTATGACGAAAATCCAAGAGGGTAGTGAGCTGTTGAACAGACGCCGGTTGGTTGGGTGTGTGACTCATCACATTTCCACTGCTGACCGACACACCCACACACAAACAACACAGGAAGGGACTCGGCATGAGCAAGACTTCATGAGATGGAAGCTGAGTCCTTATCGATCACTGCAGAAACATTATCCTCATTCTGCACTCGCTCAAACACAACTGGACAACTAACTGACGAGCAGCCTCAGGCCCACATGTGGCCTGTTAATGCTCATTCATCGCCAAATTAAGCAGATAAGAAGTCTGGAGCAGATTCCATTTGCTGAATTTGCATTGGGTAGATGATGCAATACTACATACAACGTCCAATAATCTGTTTACATTCAGTCATTTCTCCTCCTCTTCTGTGTTGATTTATTAATTATTATTATCTGCACTTTGCTGTGTTGTTTTCTATCTTAAATGTGTGTGTGCTCTATTTTTCATATTGTCTATTTTTAAATGCGTGCATTTGTGTGTATGTTCATTCACTACTGATCCTGTGGATTGCAATTTCGTTCGTCATACCAGTATTAAATGACAATAAAGAATCTTGAATCACTGGAAGTCTCAATTCTGCACGCTAATAATTGTCCGATAATTATGTGCGCATATATTCTCCTGAGAAAGCCAAAACATCAGTTTATGAAATGTTCAGGTTTGTGTTTTATTCACGTTGTGGACTGACTGAGAGCACTGGAGTTGTTCAACAATAAAATTAAGATTCAAAGATTCAAAATGTTTTATTGTCATGTATACCATAAAGAAAACAGTTTCCCTGTACAATGAAAATCTTACTTTGCCGGGACCTGGATCGGAAGAAGACGGTACGGTACAGATCCGTGCGTGGACAACGTAAGATAAGTGATCCCCATGCAGTTATATTTGAATTGGGGGATCACAGATTTAAAGTCTGTGGTCGTTACATGGACTTCTGTGAAAGACCGCTCTCACAGTTAGGAGGAGGAGCCTACGGAAGCCCAGAGCCACGTGGACGGGAGACACGAGAGAGATTAAATCGATTTGATGGTTTTCCCTTTTTTAAAAATCGTCCTGATTAAAAAAAAAAAGCTGATTTCGGTTTAAAATGGATTAATCGTGCGGCCCTAGCTCCTAGTTAAAAAAAGTTTCCCTCCTTACTCTTCCCCAGTGTCAGCCTGTCAGAAAAATCTATCATCTCTAGCGTTAGACAAAAAAACAAAACAAAACACAACAACAGCCAAACTTCAGACTGCTAAAACAGTGGTCTATAAACCAGTGGGTGACGTCAGAGAGACCGCCTCCTTTTATAAACAGTGTACAGTTTGGGCGTGTGTGTGTGTGTGTGTGTGTGTGTGTGTGTGTGTGTGTGTGTGTGTGTGTGTGTGTGTGTGTGTGTGTGTGTGTGTTTACCTGCATTAGTGTTGGTGGTGTTGGATCCCTGGAGGAGCACCGTCAGTGTCTCCATCACCAGCCAGGCCAACTGCTTCTGTTCCTCTGCTACTGTGTTGTTTTTAGAGTCAGCTGGATAGAGACAGAGAGAGAGCAATTAGCTTAGAAACGCCTGAATCAACAGTTTTAATCCTAAACATACAATACTCTTTAAAGGCTGAATACTATCAGAAAACACTGCTGTTTGCACTACCCAGCACTGTGAGGGAACATGAGTCAAGTTGCTTACTTAAAAAAAGTAAGAACCAATATAATGCATGATGTAGTCCTGGAAAAGTTCAAGCTAGAGCTAAAATGAATCAATTAATTGACTCAAAACAATTAAAAAACTTAATTGCACAAATGGACAAAAAATGGAATAAACGGACTGATTACAGAACCCTGAATGGTGGAAGGACTGAATAATGTGAATGAAAGGTCGCGCAGTGTACCCAAGCAAGGTTTGTTTGTTCGCTTTTTGTTGTTTTTGCTGATTATGAGTTTATAAATGTCAATAAAAACTTAAGTAACAAAAAAAGCTTAACTGATTACAATTTTCCAGAATCGAAGCTTCGTTTCCTTAATTTTGCTGATACTAAACATTGGTTCCACTGTTGTGTTTCACACAGATGTTTATTGTGACGCACATGACAGCGGGATCAACACAAACAACATGGAGTGTAGCTCAGCAGAGACGAGGACAAAAAGGCAGAAAATGTCTAAAGTGTGGGAACACTTTAAAACGATAAAAATACAGTTCAACACATCCACTGTGTTGAAAGCTCTTTATTTCACAGTAAAATGACTTCAATGAAGCAGCAATTACAGCGGAAACACCCAGTCTGCATTAACCCTGAGAGCAGAGCCCACAAAAGCTAACAAGTTTATGTTAATGCTAATATGTTTGCATAATGAACACTAAGAACATATGTGATGATTGCTAGTTATGTCATTAAGTTTTCCTCGAGAAAAGCTGAATGTTACTGCATTACTTTCATTCATGTTTTGCTGTAACTGATGGAACATCCGCTGCTTCTCATTCACAAACACTCAGATACACACGTGAGCATGTTGAGATGTTCATTTTTCTACAGTGGAACCATCACTTACAACTTTAAACTTTGAAGCGTTCACACAAACATTAAAAATATTTGTCTTTTTTTTTCAGTTTTTAATTCCATCTTCAGTTGTTAATAAGTTGGATCCAAATGTGTTGCAGGCTGCAGTGACATATTGTTTGTAGATGCCACTGGACTTGCTTGTTTGTTGTTGTTGTTTATATCTACAGATATTTTTATATATACTTTTATACTGTTGTTATTTCTATATAGATATGTTCTATATATCCTTTTACTTTTACATACTTTTTGTGATTGTTGTTTCGGCTGGTTCTGGAATAAAGGACAAGTTGTTTTCAGACATGTCTGTTTCGCATTTTTACCACTTTTTCTCCTATTCAAATAATCATTTTATTGAATCAAATCAAAGAAAATAATCAATAGACTAACTGATTACAAAAATAACAGATATCTGCAGCTGTAGTTCAAGCCGTCCCTATAACATGCATACATAATGACCTGGTCTGCTCACCTTGGTCGTTGTTGTGTGGTTGCTGTTGCGAGGCTGGGTCTTTGAGCAGGGCGGCGTACTTGTGCAGCAGGTTGACCAGTACCTCCAGCAGACCCACCTCCCGCAGCACGTCGCTGAACACCGGGTCGTGACGGGCCAGCTTCAGCAGCGTGCGGACGGCCGTGATGCTGCAGGCGTGTGACGTGCTCGATTTAAGCAGCACGCTGACGCTGAACAGCTCTTTGCACGGCACGTAGTTGAGGCTGAAGACGACGAACTCCAGCAGCTCAAAGTATTTGGCCTGGGCTTCGGGGAGCTTGGCCACTCGCTCGGCAAACTGCGACAAGGTGTGTTGGGACTCCAGGATGAAGTAGTTGGCCGGCTCTGCTGCGTAGATGTTTCCTATGGCGTCCAGGAGCATGCACGCCAAACGGCTCGTTTTCGCCCGAAGGAAGGCGTTCTGGAGCACGGAAAAGGCCTGGATGTTACGAACTGTGTGGCCTGGAAGAGAAAACATGAAAAGTAAAATATAAATATAAATGTAAAGGGACACAAATACCAATGACCACTCTGATTAGCACTCATGCTAACTCCGGCATATTTACATATTTGTACTGAAATGGAATGTATAAATGTGTTCATTAATGTGCACTGTCCCGCCTAATTAACGATATATTAAAAAAAAAATTGCGAGGCAATGAAGATATTACAATTGCATCTAATATAAAGACACAGCACCTTGTAGCCCCCGATGATGTCATTACTTTTGTTTGCCTTTTACCAAGAACAGAATATTATGAACCGTTCTGTATTTACAACATCAGCATTTTAATCCAACAAATGTGAATTATGTGCAATAAGTCGTGCAATAATCTTCTGCTCTGCAATAACAATGCAATATTTATCACAATATAAATGCACTATTTTTATATAGACTTGTTCCAAAGTAATACATAGTGTTTATATAGATATAAATATGGCTTTGATAGGCAGTATATACTGTTAATGCTGTAAATCTGTGTCTATTCATATTTTGTCTAGCTTTACTTTTTATTCTACTTCGCTCAAATCTTATGTAACTTAGTAAAATTGTAAAATGTATATTATATTTTCTTATCTTATTTTTATTTTTGTAATTTTATATTCGTTATATTCTTATTTTCTGAAGTACTGGTGTTAATTTTGTTAATATTATTGCACTGACCGGAGTACCACTCCTAATTTCACTGTACACACAATGACAATAAAGGCTATTGTATTCTATTCTATTCTATTCTATAAGCCAGAAAGCACAAAATTGCCTGGACCTTGTCACACATATTTGCAGAATACACTCAAAAGAAATTCAACTCAGTACTTTGAGTCGGTGCCTGGAGACGAACGAGCCTGAATTTGAAGACATTTTCAAGAACTTTGAGGTGCAGTGGAAACACAAAACGCACAGATTACCAGTTTGTTTTTTGTTTTTTAATTTACCCAGGTAAGTAAGTTCCTGGTATTAAAGGAATTCCTGGAAATGTGTTGTAAGAGGGGTTCATAAATGACCTGAAACTGTAATATACAATGAGGAAACCCTATACAATTATGCCTATGAAGTGTGCGGGCAGTGTAAAAACTGACCAAACGTTCTGCATTTAGCGAGTTAGGAGAATGTTTAGGAGTGGGAGGTGGCAAATTTTAACTGTAGAATTTACATGTATAAGCGCTATATACCGTTAACAACAACAACAATACAGACTACAAAATAAGAAATACACAAACAAATCTCACACACACACACACAGACCTAAGAACTCACACTGAAATGTGTTGTCTCGCGTAAAAACACACAGTGATTAACTGAATGTGTCGGGCTAATTAGGCATGTAAGCAGCCCCGCACACCATGAAGGCTTCTGGTAATGACTTAGCACACAGCTGGAGCTGTCATTAGATGGGTAAATGTGTGTGTGTGTGTGTGTGTGTGTGTGTGTGTGTGCGTGTATGTGTATGTGTGTGTGTGTGTGTGTGTGTATGTGTATGTGTGTGTGTGTCTGTGTGTGTGTGTGTGTGTGTGTGTATGTGTGTGTGTATGCGTGTGCGTGCGTGTGTGTGTGTGTGTGTATGCGTGTGCGTGTGTGTGTGTGTTCATAATGAACAGAGGTCACTCATTGGCAGTGACCCATTTTGGCGTCCTGTTGGACCCTCTTTAGTACCTTATGTGTGCATTCGGTCCCATGATCGTCTCACTTACGTTGTTCCAGTTTTTATCCTACTGTATCCTACTGAAAACTCCTTTGTAGATTTCACTGCTGTCAACTAGATATGATGTAGGAATCTTGTTTGTCAAAACACAAAACTTCAGAAAACTAGAACTACTGCTGGATTCAGATGTTTTGTGACAGTTATAATAAATAATTACTGGTCTTGTTTGTCAGGACTTACAAATTGCAAACCTATGATACAAATTATTAACTATTGTGTGAAAAGATACTTCATGCCATTATTGAAATCTAATGTTTAGTCAACAGTGACATGAAAGTATTCAAGCTTCAGGAGCCAAATTTGACCGTAAAAGGTTTTTTTTTTGTCCTTTTATGATATAAAAAAATCATAATTTTTATTCATATAGCGCCTTTAAAAACAGAGTTTACAAAGTACCCTGACTGAAAAGAGAACTCTTACAGAAGTCTAAGTATTCTGATCTGATGCTTGTTGGAGGTCCAGTGGAAGTACTGAGGCCAAGCACTTTCACATCATCTGGGATCGTCCCTCTGTGGCTCCACTTTGGAGAAGTGCCCATGGCCTCCTGGAGGCAGGTTTTAAGTTTAAAATTTGTTTTGACTTTAAAACCATGTGCCTCAATCATTTAGAAGAACTGCAAAGAGAGATAAATGTTTGTTGAGATTACTGTTAGTAGCAAGTCAGAAGGCCCTGACCAGAAAAGAGCTGAAAAGAGACAAACCTGCTATAAACGACTGGACCGATGTAGCTGACAGTATATACGTTAGGGAGAGAATCACATTTAAACTCAGAAACTCATTTATGTTTTAACTGTAAGGCTGGATTTTGTATAATTACGGGGGGGGCATACATAAGAAGAAAATTAATCTGGGTTTATGAGCACATTGATGTACGTGTGGGGTAAATGCTACTTGAATGTTGGACTGTCCCCCTGCTGTTTGTTCTATTATTGTGTGGATTTCCGTTATGTTTTTCTCAAAAACTGCAATAAAAGGCAAATAAAAAAAAAGGAAACAGAAATCTGTTGAGGAAAGGTGTGTATATCCTTCCATTGGACTGATGACTGTTGGCCAAGTTATCATTGTACCTGAGAACTGATTGTAATTTAAATAAATAACCTGATTAAATACATATATAAATATACATATTAATACATAAATATTCAAGTGATGCGTTTTCCCCTTATCTTACCCCCTGGAACTGCATTTCATTATCATAACTGTCCATCACATTCTTTTAGTGACATGTGAGGAGAAAAACATTGATGCGTGGCCACGACATCATAAGTAAGGCTAAACACTAAACATGTACAAATCTCTGAAATCTTAAAGTTTGCTAATCCTATTATTGTCTCTTTTCCGTCGCTGTTACTTCCACAGTATCTGATTGGCCCATGTGATGCACTTTTCGACCAATAGAAATGCGGTGATATGTTTTCTTTCATGCAAATACTTCCTGCTTGGAAGAAATCCCCTCAGGACCCTGTTTTTACTGTCTCTTCTTGCACCGAATGCACACCAAATGTAATGACACTATCACCCAACAATGCTATTTTTATTGTCTTTAACTTTGGTTTTCCATGTGCTTTAACACCTTTGACTGCACAATATTAGTTTGACTTCTGTCATAAACACACTAACTGAAACAGAGATGCAGCGAGGCTCCGTCTTCCTGCCATGAGTTACTTATCTCATGGCCATGCATTTTGTTTTTTCTTATAGCATCAACACATACTTTACCTGTCTGAAACTTTGGACACACAAGCTGACAAAACCGTCCATCCAGGGGAAAACAGCCTGAAAACAGAGTCCAGAGAAGGGGTAGAATTCTGGTTTCCTTCCAGATGATGTGAATGAGGGAGTTATGGAAGACATGCCCAGTGATGCCTAAATAAATATAACCTCACACTCTTCCATTGTGAACAGTTCAGACAAGTCAGAGCATTATTTTGGGTGTGTTTTGCTAAATTAATTCAAGATACTGATGTGGCATCTGGTTAGGAAGGAATGAAGCAGATGCGGCCGCTGGCATCCAGCTCCCATTACTTTCAAATACTGTGCATTTGGATGCTCTCAGCTGCACTTTATTGCACCATTTGTATGTGTGCGCATGCTTGGTTATAGGTTTGTTGAGTGTAATCTCTAATAAAGTAGTGATGGACTGTGGTATGCACCAGTTCAGAGTCAGATGGACTGAATCCAAATATTATACTGCCGCCTTATACTTTCCACCAACACACGCCTTTTCAACTTCTGCTTTTTTCCAGACTAACATACAACTGCAGTAAAGGACAAATCTTCTAAAATGGTTATTTAGCACTGACCTTCCTCTTTCCTTTCTATATTATCAGACACAAACACACCCCTAGCCACATTGTTAAAAAGGTCTGTACAAAAATAAGAAAATTAAACTCATTGGGTCAAAATGTCTGATTTCAAGTAATATTATCTCCCAGTGCAGGAAGAAAATCACACCTATCAAGTTTTCTTAAAAAAGGACAATATCATCTAAGGATCATAGAATGATATAATTCTTATTTTAAGGAGAAAATACTTGTTTCAAGTCTTCAGTCAGATTTTTTTTTTTTTTTTTTAAACTGCCTTCATGGATATTTTTTGTGTTTTGTATTTCTGCAGTATATTACAACGTTAAGCCAACAGGGTAATGCAATAATAATAATAATAATAATCTAATGTAAAGCTTAAGTGTCCCACATAAATCAAATAATCTGAACAAGATTAAGTCCCAATAAGTAAATAAGGCTGTATTCACACCTACTTCATGTGGTTCATTTCAAACAGACCACAGTTCGTTTCCCTGGAAAGTCCAGACTTTTTTTTAGGTGTGAATACAAACATGCAAACTCTGATTCAGATCAAACAAGTGGACTCCGGTCCGGTTCACTTCTGCTGTGAACAGATCCGTCCTCCAACCGTGAGTCTTTCTGTTCTTGAAGAACCACCGTAGCCTCTGGAAGGAGCCGAGCCTCATGGGTAATCAGAGCAAACAGCAGCAGCCACGAGCCCAGGACAGACGTGGACCAATGAGGACCCTGAATGTGTCACGGACGTTTGGTCACATGTCCATTTGA
>JAPQRP010000030.1:161546-178436 GCA_037367295.1 Apogon hyalosoma | reverse complement strand
CACGCAGACACGGGGAGAACATGCAAACTCCACACAGAAAGGTCCCACCGACTGGTGTTGGAATCGAACCCAAGACCGTCTTGCTGTGAGGAACGAGTGCTATCCACTGCACCACCGTGTCGCCCCGAGTGAAGATTCATTTGTTGAATTAAACTGGGACTATTTGGTGATCCATGCTGCTTCTTTTCTTCTTTATATATTTTTTGGGCTTTAATTATATATTATCTTTTGAAGTTGCACTTAAAGTGTTCTTAATAGTAACTTTATGAGGCTATTATTATTATTATTATTATTATTATCTGTCCATGCATTTGTCTTGATTGTGTTGATTTTCGGCTGCTACTTATACCTCACCTTGTGCTCCATTCTGACATGATACCTTTTCATAACAAGCATAAGTTCTTTTATTTTGTCTTTCTCTCACCCTTATAGGCTAGGCTTCTGTCTCAACAGGTCTTGGCAGTAAAATGTGCTTGTGATATTGGCAGATTTTCTTTTCTTACTACTAATTGTAGCCGGTCATAACAGTAGTTATGACCAGCCTCCATGAAGAAAAATAAGAATATCAAGTTTCTTTTTCTAGTTTTTTCAGACCATACCTGCACCACAGTGATTCTCACTGCCGTTAGTGATATTACATTTTAATAAAATAAGAGCTGGACTGCAAGTGCATAAAAATATTCTTTGACACCTTGAGCTAAACTCCAGATATTATCTAAGACTTTTTTTTTTACTGCTCTTCCCAGATGCTGCATAGCAACCGAACACTGAGGTACTGTGAGGGATCTGCAGCAGATAAATGAGTCACAGCAAAGCATCATGGTCTCTACCTCTGGGATGAGCTGAAACAGGGCGTTGGAGTACAGCGTGCCAATGGCCAGGGCAATGAAGTAGAGCAGCAACCGCTTGTAAAAGGTTTTCTTCATGAAGGGCACCACGCTGGCCCCGACCAGCGAACACAAAGAGATGAGTGTGACACAGAGGATCCCATAACCCCACACTGATTCACAGAGAAAAGGAAGAGGAAACACCACAGAGTTAGCAGATCAAGTGTTTCCAGATTAATCACCCATGAAAGAAATAAAACATACATTACACCAACATAAATCCCTGAAAAGAAGAATTTAGTGAAATCAACCTGAAAATCAGAGATTTCAGATACCTGCAAGTCTTAGCAAAGAAAACAGAACAAATCAACAGGTGATAGAAACCCCATATATTTAATCAAACAGACAGTGGAGATAATTAAGACCAACTCCTCAGACACACACTTTGTCCTCAACCACTCAGGTGAATGTGCACCACTGCAAAGGCCTCTGGGTAAAGATTATCACTGCACACATAAAAAAGAGCCAACTGAGAAGCTAACAGGGAAGAATGAGCGCTGCTTACAAGACGGACTGATGTGTTTGATTTCTAGAGCCGTGACTACCTGAAAAATTAGATCAACGCACATCCAACACCTGCAGTTCTTCAAATGGCCACTTGAGGCACCAAAAGCCAGTCAATTCTCATAGACCCCCCCATGTTAAAATTAAATGAACAGGATTATGGCCTGGGACAAAGCAACAGATTTGTTTTTTATAGATTTTTTTTAATATGATATAACTCACTAACATACATTTCATAGAGACTTGACGTTATGCATTATTAAAGGAGTGGTTGGCTAACATTTAGCAGTAATTTGGTACTGCGTTTTATGGTTTGATATCTGCACCTGTTTGTGTTTTATCAAAAATGCATGTATGAGTGGATGGATGTATGGAGGGATGAAACGTAGCTGGCCTTGATGTGATTGTCAGGGAAAGAGCAGACATACAAGTGGACACCAACCGCCACAGGATCAGTGTTGAAGTATAAGGGTAAATCATGACCTCTCCATGGAGTTTATTAGCGCCCAAGAAAACCCCAACAGGAAAACAAAGGTAGGAAGGAAGGGAGCGCTGGGCCAAAGGTATGCTATTTTGGTCAACAGCCACATGACGCTATGGTGGATAAACTGATGAAATGCTTGCGCAAAGGTAGGATTGTGGGAAATGATGTCAAACCTCTGGGAGGAGCTGGAGGATGGCAGTGGAGAACAGAGTACCGACGGCAAGACTGATGAAAAAGGTCAGTACGTGTTTCATGAAACGTGACTTCATCAGAGGCACGATGAAGACTCCAGTGAGGGCGAACATGTTGATCACTGTCACACTCAGGAAAGAAAAGCCCCACACTGGGGGTGGGGGGGACAGGAGGAGGACATGGGTGAGATTACAACACAATGGGTGGTTACACAGCACCAGATAAACCACTGATTTTATTATCAGCTCACTGCTTTTTCCTGTTAAAATGCTAACTTCTATTGGTAAATGAAGTTACGGAGATAAAGACAGACTCATTTCATCATTTAAAGAGTCATAATCCAAACAGTTTGGGAATCGCTACATCGGCTAAAACCTGTAGAAACAGAAACAGCTTTTTAAGGCAGTTTTACTCAGTGCTGCAGCCCCTGTGACAGTTATAGAGAGGAAACGTTAAATGTAGATAGTTGCATCGTCCTAGTGGGTTGGGATGAAGGACACATTCCTGAATGACAAAAAGGAGGATGATAAAGGTAAAAGCAGTACATGGCCTTTTTTTTCCCCTGAACTCATCTCATTCAGCTTTGATACAACATAGAAAATAAACACATAAACATGGACTGCTGCCTGCAGTTGACAAGAGTTAATATTACCAGTGCAATGGAAAATGTACAAAAGCAGAAAATTAACAACAATAATGTAGGTTTTGTAATCAAATTTATATTCAGTTGTTGGCAAATAAATTTAATGACTGGACTGAGTTTAACTGCTGTGCGGTTTCTAATAAAATCAAAGATAAGTCATGGTTCATCTCTGCAAGAGTCCATAGACCACATTAGATTTAAAACATGGTATCTGGGAAACACTGCAAGAGAATGTCAGAAAATGTGGTCAAAAATTATCAACTGGATGCAACGGTGAACTTCAATTATTTTAGTTTGTATGATTCAGTGACAGTGGTTGCATCTGATTGTAGTGTTCCTTTTCTTTTTGTGATTTACTTTTTATTGAAAAGCTTTAACAACAAAAATGTAAAGCACATAGACGGTCATCTTATTAAGAACTAAAGTCAAAACCAAGGAAAAGAGGCACGTACCAAGTTTGACAGATGAGAGGAAAAAGTGAGGGTTACAATACATACACATACATATACATATTAAAAAAGCAAAGGAAAAATACATTACTGTTTTTCCAACATTTCAGTAACATCTACCACAAAATTTGACCATTTAGCTACAGTTTCTCGGTTAAGTGGCTGTTGAGTCGTAGTGTTCCTTTTCTTTGAGAGGTGTGTGATACTGGCCTGATTAATCAACTTTTTCTGCTCCACATGAAAATAAAAATGTAAAAATGCTTCAAATGAAACCATTAAATTTTAAGACCTAAAACTAAAGGGAGTGTGAATCAGGACAATGCAGCCAATAAGTGCAGGACACATGATATTCTGTGGCATCTGCATCACTGCTGCTGGAAAAGCTCCACAAACAGCTGAAGCCAAAACCAACTGCTTGCATGGGCCAGTGCCAGGCCAGAATAATAATATCTGAACAGATAAGAAAAAGCAATGTACCAGTGGAAAAGGACAGCTACCAGCAGAACTGGAGGTCATGAAAGATGTCTACCTGCCAAGGATCAGACAGACCAGCTTCAAGCACTGGAAAAAATCTAAATCTTACCAAGTGTATTTTTCTCATTTCTAGTCAAAATATCTCATCACACTTAAAATAAGACATAATCACCTAAAGAGTAACCTTTCAGTGAGATATAAGAGTTTATTTTTAGACAAGAAATCTTACCAAGATCATTTTCACTTGTTCCATTGGCAGATTTTTTGCTCAATTCAAGATTTTTTTTTTTTTGCTTAATTCAAGCTTAACAAATGTGTCAATGGAAAGTGAAAGTGAAAATTATCTTGGTAAGATTTCTTGAAATAAGATTTTCCAGATCTATTTTCTAAAAATTAGTTCTTATATCTCACTGAAAAGTTCCTCTCTAGGTGATTATGTCTTTTAAGTGTGATGAGATATTTTGACTAGAAATGAGAAAAATACACTTGGTAAGATTTACATTTTTTCCAGTGAGTGTGAGCTCAACATTGTGGAAACGAATAAAATATGAGCGTTTCTAAAGTGGACACTGGGTTAAAGATATCACAGCAGTTCAGTCATTATCTGTTGTTTTATATCAGCCACATACCTCAGAGCCACTCTCATACTCACACCGAGTTCTGAATTAACAAAAGCCTGTGATACACAAGTGCACATTTCCCAGCACTCCACAGTATCGACAGATTCCACATGACCCAGAGTTCTAAAGGACGTGGTGTGGAGATGTGAGTGTTCAGCGGTATTGTCTGGGTTCCGGCGGTGGTGGAAACTGTCTGTTCATTTATGGATCCAGTCTGGATGCCCTGTACCTGGGTGAGGCAGATTCATTCTGGATGTGCTGACTCCAGCAGAACTGAAGGAGCTCAAGGATGAGCCATTTTTTCAGCCAAACTGAGAAATGCAATCTGAGCTGTTGGCTGAAGCAGTTTGCTTATCTTGGCTTTGATTTTCTTCACAAACAGCAGGACGACAGCGTCTCCCGGCAAAAACACACATTTCATCATCGTTCAGATCTGATGAAGATATGGGGTCTGAGCTGCATGAGAGTTTGCTAGGTGATATTTTAACTGAGGTTGTAAAATATAAAGGTGTTCACAAGTTACTCATTGACTGTGACTATGTGTCTGTGTAATACAGACAAAAGTGTTAAAGTAAAATAGTCAATTAGAATCAACAGACACTGACAAACATAAACAATAAAATAATGCATTTAGATGTGTACAGTTCTGGTCAACATTTATCATGATAAAAATTTAATATCTGACTTTCAAAGACGAATTGCAGGACAAACAGACTGAAGAGTCCCTTTGTCCTGTGTGCGACTTGGTTTTTAAATAACTCAATATGATATTTATCTTATTTATTATAGTTTTGTTAGTTCTGAATGTTGGTTGCCCCTTGGGGATACTAAAATATACATTTCTTGAACTTGACTGCAATATAAGACATAGTAGTATGACGAGCATTTTGTTAAGTTCTGGTCTTTCATGGAAAAACCTCCAGAGTGATAATCATCACAGCTCTGGTGAGTCCTTTAGCTGTTGTATTAAATGGAACTGCAGCTGGTGATATTTAAAAACATGTAATATCTCTCTTTGTTTCACATTTAAGCCATAAAAAGTCTCTATCTGTGAATGTTAAAACTGTGACCTCTGGGCTGTTTCCTGATGTTCATTGGTTACATAATCAGTGGAATGTTAGTCACAGGATTATATGGAAAAATATTAAAACATTTTCCTTTATTTCATTTTTTTTATGTGAACTAAGAACTCATTCAAGATGTTTTTACATTTTTCTTTTGTCTTTCATTTATCTATGAGAATGGGTTTGGTTCTGGTTGTGCAGGTTCTTTTACATGATATGGTTTGAACCATAATCTTTATGTAATAATAACTCAATGTTGTTGTGAATGCCTCAAGTTTGATCTGACAGCCTGCTGATCTATGTGATACGGTTCTAGTGCAGTGGCTGGAACAGACCACCTGGGCCTGGACTTATCCTGTCCAGTGGAGGTGGTCCTCTCCTGTCCCGCCAACTCTACCCTCCCCTTTGTTCATTTACGCTCTGTTAGATCTGGTTAGACCATCTTAAACATATCACATTATTCATCAATTGTTGTCTCAGTTCCTTTAGTTAAAATAAAACTTAAATCTATTGGTCATTTTTGTTCATGGTGTCGAAACCAAGCCATAAAACTGTGGGCATGTCTGAGCTTTGAATGGAGGTCTCACCACACTCATGTGTGCAAAAAGCCACCCCACCCCCCAACCCAGGACCCCAAACAGACAATTGACATCTTCTTTCCACTTACATTTTAAGCACCACTCAGTGTATATGCCATCAAAATGTTCCATCACTGTTACTACATCTGAGAACTCACCTTCAGCATCTGACGGTCTGGGGGAGTTGTCGGTGCTCAGCTCCCCCTCTTTCTCCCCCTTGCAGGATCCGGCATCCAGCTGCTGCAGGAGGGTGGGGCAGAGCTTCTGGAAGCCCTGCCCATCCAGGCGAGACTGTTCACTGATGCTGTAAACAGCCAGTGTGTCTGCAGGCAAACACTGAGGACGAAACAAGAAAAAAAAAAAAAAAAAAAAAGGCATTAAACTTGAAACAACTAACAAAAAGACAGAAGCTGTCTGCTGATGCATCAGGATTATGTGAGTTTAATGTGAACACAGTGGCTCCTCTTATAATCCTCATGGTTGGACAGGTACATGTGCAAGAAACTGAATTCACAACAAATTTACCAACAATCAGGACGAAGACTGAAACACGGTGGATTACAAAAGGGTTTGTGGCTTAAATTTAGTTTCAGTTATGTCTGAAATAATCCCCAGGTGCAGTTGTTGAATACATGACACACTCAGTAGCCTACCACCTTTACTCCAATGCCCAACAAACATGCGTAACTGTTGAGAGTGCATGGACAGGACAGATACCGGAATAAACAGCTTACCCACACTAACTCCTATAGTGTGTTCTGTGTTCCAACTAGTTCTGTAACAATAATATGGAATCTTCTGATTATTTGAGGTAGCAACAATCAGTTTGGGTTGGGGTTCATGTGTATAAAACCAAGTAGAACAAACTGACTCCAAAGAGCATATCTATGCAGATTTGACTGGTGCTCCACTTAACACTCGGCTTCATTTCAAGGCTTCTTACTTCTAGTTCTACTTGTTCTAATCAGCCCTTTCTCTGTACCTTTCAATGAGAGGTTTTGTATATTTAAGTTGGTCATATCAAATCTGCCCTGTATATTTGTTTTATGTTTACAAAGCCTAAAAGAAATACAAAGGTTTGTTTGATTGATTAGTGTTTAGTGACAATAAAAGGCACATCATATACGTTATCAGTGAACTTATGTATAAACTATTCATAACCGTATATTAGTGGCATAAAATGAACAGACAGACAGAATTAATATAAAGTGAAAGCCAAACACTGTTGAAGTGTCATCTTTTAAGCTCGAGGTGAAGTAAATACATTAATTATAGCCCACCTCATATTAATCACATCCTCATTATTCCTGCTCATTTTAAATGTAAAGGACTCCCATGTCTATTCATCATTTCTATTTTCAGACATTTGGGCATTGATCATAAAACATTAAAACAACTGACTGAATTGAGGTCAGATGTCCTTAGTGTCTCCTTCTACGTCAAAAGACACATACAGCAAATAATGAAATCTGAGAAATTAAAAGCCAAAAGGTCAGAGTGGGGAAAACAACAGAAACTTAATCCATTCTAAATGTTTCCATATTAAGATCTGGATGCTGATTATAATTTGATCTCTGAAAAACAAAAATTGTGCAACTCAGCACAGCAACTAGAATAACACATATGGAAATACAATATGTATTACGGAGGTTCAGACTAAAGAATACAGTCTGAATTTGATCAGTAATTAATAATTCATTTTCTCTGTGGTAAGATGCCAACTAAAGCTATTTATGTTTGAAGTCTAAGTCCTTGAAAGGCTGAATAAATACTGTAAACCATTTAAAGACACAGTACTAATGTTTTCTTTTTTCATTTCAGAGGGATAACATTCTTCACAGGCTAAATAATTTAACTAGCATCTTACCTCAAAGGGGCGAGAAAAAGTGCTTTTATTGACCAAATTAATACTACGTTGTGTATGTAGTTCTAGCTGCTACATTTCTAAAGCTAAAACAGTTTGCATTGTGTCCTGTTCAGCTGTAGTGGAGCTGAAGAGAACATCAACATTTTTACAGAAATAAAATGATCCAAGTACTTTACATATAAATCAGTGTATGCGCTGTTATCATGGAAGGCAACTGACAGTCATTAGTGTAGAAATGTTGCCTAAAACCAACAATATGTGAAACCACCCCTTGTCTTCTTCAATTTCTTGTTCATTTTAATGCCTGGTACTACTAAAAGTAAATTTGTTGGGACAAATACAATGAGAACAACAAAAATATCTCATAAGAGTTTAATTTCAGAGCTGATTTTATTTATTTTATTTTCTCCTATGCACCTAGTTTCTGTGTCCTTAATAAAGCTTGAATGAATATCTATCCATTTTCCATGTTTTCTTGATAACCATAATCACTTCAGTTCTTACATCAATATCTATGGCATTGTACTGACAAAAACAGTACTTTGAGGCATTCCATGTTTCTTTTCTGTCTGTTTTAGTCACACGATACACACAGGAGTTAGTACTTGATTGCATAACCATTATTTTTGATGACCTCTGATGGTTTAATAATTTTTTCCACGACTGTATGTGTGGATCTTCCATGTTGATCAGAATTGAATCTCTTGCTTAATAACAACCACAGCCTTTTCGAGGAAACTCAGTATACAACTGGAATTCAGGTGCTGCTTCCCTTTCTTTCTCAAAGCAGGAAATGAGAGTAAGGTTCCAGTATTGTACTCAGTGACAGCTTATTCATTTCAGCAGGAAAAATGGTGCAACAGCTTTGAATAACAACCTGTTACTAAGGACCATGTTGAGAGGCGCTGAACAACTTTTGCTTGACTTTAGGTGTGTCACTGACTGGTATTATTGAAGGAAGAGCACTGACCGTACTCATACTTTTACTTATGATCCGAGTCACAAAGCGATGTCTGAAACCTGTTTTCATCCTTACAGAACATCTTATTCTCTCCATGACATCTGACCGAGATGTGACCTCAGACCTATGTTCTTACTGGTTTTATAAACATGCTTCATACTTTACCTCCATTACTCTGATTTAATCGTTTCAAAGCAGATCAGAAATTAGAGTGGCACTAAGCATAGGAACTATGCTAACTATCTAAGCTATGTGGCACCAATGGCGCCGTCTCCTTCCAGGCTGGCTTAAAGCTGGCTTTAACGCCTCAGGGTGTTGGTGAAGGGTGGATATTCCTGCTACCCGCAACTGTAAATGTGCTCCACCTCAAATTATGAAACAATACCAGTGCTGACACCAAGTTTGCACAGACCTTAGCGCTTAGCTGAGGTATAAAAGTTTGTTGGACAAAATGTGATAAACGTGTGATGAAATGGATGCTGCAATAAATGACAAAGAAATGATGAAGAGGATTTTCTGTGAATATGAGCAGACAGAAACTTGAGAGACACTTTTTACAAAGCTGACATTCTTACGCGGTCACTGTGTCCACTATGCGTTCTCTCACCACGTTTTTTTCAACTGCTTGAGTTTTGTCCATCATGGGGAAATACAATTTTGCAATAAATCAAAGAAAAATGGTCAAATAATAAGCAGATTATTGCATAAAATAAGCTAATAACAACCCAGAAGCCAGGTGTCACTGTAATACGAAAAGGTTAGTGGTTAGAGGCAACTTTAGTATCATGATAGTGGTTTACTTTTCCCTTTCCAGTTTAGGGATAAGGAGTGAATTCACCTGGAAAAACCTGGTACATTTCTTCATGACACCCAAGATGAAAAATAACAGCATCAGAAATATTAGTGAGACTGTGGATCATAGGTCGTAGATTATTCAGAAAATAGCTGGACTTTGGGAAGGGAATGTAAAACGTTTCAACAAATGTAAGGATATAAGGACTAATAACGCAGTTTATGCAGTTTTACCAAAGGAAGTGAAATGAGGATCAATGGTCATGTTAAAATACTATTAGAAGCAAGTAAAACAGACTACTGATGAAGGATCAATATCGGACATTTTTACACTGGAATGATAGAGAAAAACTCGCAATAGATTAAAGAATGACGTAAGGACAAGTTAATGTATTTCACAAGCACTATTTGTGTTGTGACAAAAAACAAGCTCCAACTATTGGCCAATCATCCTAAACAATCTAGTGGAACCCAGATATAAAAATATAACATAATATAGAGGTTGTTGGGAACATCTAGACCCTTTTGCCTTTCTTTTTTACCCTCGGTCCTTGCCATAGGGTACTGTCATCACTTCGTCATCTGTCAGTATGTGCAAAAACTTTGGCGTGGACTGGAGGCCAAGGGTTTTCAAGTGCAAGCACGTTATGCTTTTCTTTTGCATCACAGTAAGGTCCTAAAACAGCGACTAAATGAAGTACTGGGCCTTGGACTTGTTGAACCTTATAAGATTTGACAGTAAATCTACTTGGTGCTTTGAATTTTGCATTTATTTCTTACATGCTCCAATGAGCGTTTGTTGGCGCCAGGGTGTCATCTAAAAGAATACGATCAAATGAAATAAAGCTCAGCTGTAATCAGTCAGATGTGTTTGTGAGTCTATACATTCACACATATTTGGTACATCCATCCCTGTATTTAAATATCACTATGTTATTTAGTATTCCAGAAACACTACTTAGTACTGTATGTACCATTATATAAGTTGGCGAGAAAATGTATGTGAACCCTTTGAAATTCTCTATTTTTCTGCATAAAATTGGTCAAAAAATGTGATCTCAACTACATCTAAGTCACAAGTACAGACAAACACGATGTGCTTCGCCTTATACCACACAAAAAATGATAATATTTCATGTCTTTACTGAACATGTCTATTAAACACTCACAGTGCAGCCACAAGTAGCAATGTTTGGGTCCAAGCAGGAATCATTCAGTTGATCTCCACTATTTACCATGAAGACCAGATGAAAACATATTTTAATGTCTTTGGACTGACAGTCATATGTATACCATTGAGCTGTTCTTGGAGTCATGTCCTGTGAGGAAACAGATAGTGTCCTGACGCCGGTTCACCTCACAAATCTGTAAGTAGTTTTCTATACATGAACCAGTGTTTGGTTTTGTCAGGCTAGGTCAAAGATCCTGGCTCCATGGAATTGACTTATGACATACAGGCATCAGGCCCTGGTTGACAGATAAGTTAATATGTATGTTCTCACCTTGGAGTCATTGGATTTATCAGGTGTGGCTGTAGTTATCTGGACCACGTGGCTACTGTTTCCCCTGGTGTCCCTGGGCCCCTGGCTGAGAAGGACCAACAGAGAGCGCAGTTGGGGCACTGAGATGGTATGGTTGTCCCCGTAGCGATCCAGCAGGTCCTGGAGCACCTGGGTGGGGGACTGGGTTCGACCGGGTCCGTCCTGAGCTCTGACTAGACCCAAAGAGCAGAGCAGCAGGGCCAGGACTGGAACAAAAAGGGGCAGTGACTTGAGGAGGAGGGTGGAGGTGGGACGGCCATGATGGGACCAGATGTGCATGGCTTCTACACTGACTGGAAATGACTGATCTGTGGGAGGGGGGACAGAAACACATACAATAAACCTAGAGATCAACAGCCACATGAATGCAGACCCAGCTCATAATTGGGAGAAAAGATGAAGTTTCAATGAACAAGTTGAGTAAAGTCAGACTAAAGTATGTTTAACAACCTGCTTCAAAAGACAAGTGCTTATTTTAGAGGTGCATGCCAAGTATTTCATTGTGTGTCCTCTAGAAAATAAGAAACATCTTTTTTTTTTTTTTTTTTTACATGTGAGGCAAACAGCAGCAGCAATCATTACACAGCATTGTACAAGGAAACTCACTGTTCAACAAAGAGCTCTTAAAGGGGTTATATTTTGCTAAACCCACTTTTATTAGTCTTTGGTTCATTTATTTGTGTATTTGGACCCTAATCATTCATAAAGTTTGAATTTGAACCCTCCAGGTGCTGCAAAGCTATCTTTATATTCATTCTGGCAAAAATCAAGTGGATTTCTACAACCTGTTTTAATTCCTGCTTAATTTTTTACGTCTATAACTAGTTACATCACGACATTTGCACATAGAAGGTCAAGACTTCCGACGAACATTTCTCTGAGTATGACAAAATTGTTTGTCAGCAGCAGCCATTGTAGTCCAAACTGAAAATATATCCAAACTTCAAGCCAATTACCTAAAATGTTCAGTTGTTGGTTGAACAGGACAGAGCAGTACAGCCAACAACCTGGAAGAGGTGAGGTGTGAAGTGGCTCATTTGCATTCAAAGGGCCAGCGCTCAGATGGGCCTGTGGAGTTGAATTAATGAAGAATTCAGACCCAAGCAGAGCATTTACAGTTTATGTAGACCAGAGGGAAATGTTTTAAAATGCATAATTCCATTTAAAAAAAGCAAAATATCACTCCTTTAAGAAGCAGCTCCACCAACCTAGGACCACACACATAAAGGCAGCCACTGCACAAAGGTAAAAGAGGACAATGTGGTCCAAGAATGAGAAGTCATGGGAATGTTCAGAGTGTTTGGAAACTTTTGTAACACGAACACACATGCGAGGCTGGTTCTAAAGGTAAATCAAACACACGCTTAACCCATTTAAACCTCGGGCACAAAACACACACAGGGGTGCTTTTTAGACAGGAAAAACACAACTACCAATTACACACAATTACAGCACACAAAGGATCAGTGATAGCACTGGAATGGCCGACTAAAGGAAAAGGAAAAGCATCTCAAACCCCTAATACACTGATGTATCAGTCTGTAAACCAGAGCGACATCTGGGCCACAGACAAATCATTAAACCTTATTTTCACAGACATGAACAAATAACAACATTTAAATTTTTTTCTGTCTACAAAACTATGGACAAAGTATTATTTAAATATGTTTTCTTTAATTAAAACTACACACTGTATGTGGGAAAATTTAGTACCACTAATCCTTAAAAAACAGCACTTCCAAGTATATGTATGTATATGTATATGTATGTGTAGTATTTGTCAAAAAAATAAAACACTTTTGAAAGCACATTTGTTGGTCATGACTGTACAAACATGTACAAATACATTTTTGAGCATTAAAGAGAAAGAACTCAATTTTGTGATTCAGCCATTTTTCACATTGGTCAAAAACAAAAAGGTGATTAATGAAATCATTTTGAGCTGTTGCGCAGCCCAAATTAGGCATACAAAAAAGTAGTGAAGCATTAATATGTTTTATTATACTGCATCTGATTTCAAAAACAATACATCGACTGAATAAGTATGCCTAAAAAAATCCTGCACGCACTTGGTTAAACTGAAATGGGCAGATATTCCTTTCAAACAGCAGAAACACTTTTCTACACAGATTTCATGCATATGGTGTGGCAATATGGAAGATTTTGCTAAAATTTTACACAAAAAATTGAATACACTATCTTTCTAACAGCATCACAATTTAATGAACTGTAGGGAAGCACCAATACACCAATGAAACATTAGTCATTTTGTAAATTTGATAACTGAATTCAAAGATAATGGGGTTAAAGGACTTTAAAAACAGTTGCTAACGTTCACAATAATGTTTTCTTTGCTCATCTGGCATAAAATGGACACACACACTCACTGATGTGGGTACTGGCCTCGGCAATGAACCAAGAATTTTTGCCACTAAATACTGATTTAACTTTGAACACTGTTCGGAATTACAAAAATGTGGATTTCAGTGATCTGTGTGGGTGGGAAAATACAGTGTTTGCACTGCAGTAGAAAAAAAATTACCTTGGTCCTTTCCTTGTCTGCATCTCTGACACACACATAAAGAGTAAAGTGTTCTGTTCTGGTTTCCTGATGCAGAACACAGACCTGATTCATTTCAGTACAGCCTGCAGGTCCACATGCAAACGTAGTCTCAATAAACAGGCCCATTCATGTGAAGTTAAAGACATGCTCACCTTTTCCTACAGTGGCTGGAATGACAGTTGGTTGGTGGAGTCTGAAACCAGTGAACGTGCCCAGTGGCTCAGTTCGCTGACTAATGCACTGGTTACCTGGAGGCAAAGATGGAGTCGGGGGAATAAACCTGCAAAGAGCAACAAACGGCTGTTAAGAGCAGAAGAGTGAGGAGTTCACCTTCACAAAAATGTATTGTGCAAGTAGTTGAGTTTTATTTTGGCTAATTATCACTGGGAAGGAATAATCTGTGACCTGTACTGTCAACATTACATTACATTTTAACTTCAGTCTCAATCTCTTCAACCTCTATTATGCAGAGACACAAAGCTGGAGCATTAAAAATTAGACAAGACATTCTTCGGCCTTTCAAGGCAAAATAAATACAAATAATTTATTATTTTAATTTTGTAAGCAAATCTGCCAAGGTTGCCACTTCTCAACCACTACTACTACTACTGACTCCTCTCTTTAGGGGTAACCACAGCCAGTCATGTGTTTCCATCTGACTGTCTCCTCCATCTTCCACCTTAATGTCGTCGTCCTCCTCCATAAATCCTCTGTTTCGTCTTCCTCTTTGCCTCCTGCCTGGTTGAGAACATCTTCATCATCCTTCTACATATATAGGCTGTTTGGAGTTTAATGTTCATGCCGGGGCCTGGATACTAAACTGCCCTTCAGGAACAAGACAATTCTAAAAGTAGAATACTGTGAATGCAGAAGGATGAAGCAGCTAGCGCTGAACTGCTAATGCAGAATGATGAAGATGTGGAATGACTGAAGGAGTTTATGAAAATGACTGAATACTTTTTGGAAAAGCTAGTACAAATGTATATAATATTGTGACATGTTTTAGAACACCGGTCTGTGAGTAACTCTATGGAGTAAAACAGACAAAGAAGCAGGAGTCGGACATCTGAAGTTAGGTTTCACTTTCGTTTTCACACCAGTTACTAAACTACACAAACAGACTTTATGAAGTTTGCTTGTTGTCTTGTTTCAAATGTCACTTTGCACCCTGCAAGTTGCTGTCTTGAAAAAAGAAATGTAGAGTTGTAAAGAGGATCCACTGTTCATTCATTAGCTTCAAAGCTAATGCAGCCTTGGCCAGAGTTATGCCCTTACGACAGTAGAGATAGTGCTCATGGGAAGCGGAGTCTTTGTCCCTTAAAAACACTGCCGACTCCAGCCGAAGGTGTCGCTGCAATCCACTTTAAACTAATTCTCTGTACAGCACCTTTGAAGTGAAATCTATTGCCAAAATAATTACTAATTAACTGCTTTATAGTGCCTGAACAGCCAAAGGCTAATTATCATTACAACATAAACACAGTCCAAGTGGAAACACTATTACTGCTGTAGATTCAGTAAATCTATTATAGTCAGGAGGTTGAAAACCTTACAAATATACTCACACCAGTACTAACATCCAGGAAAGAGGCCGCAAGTAAGGTGATCACTCTGTGCTCTAGTGCATTTATTATTTATGAGGGAGAAAAAACATGTGGACAATTATTTGAGAGTGACAAAAGCCATGGATAAAACAAAGCTAGCCACAGCCTTTCACATGTTTTACTGTCTAATATAGAACAGGTGCCCTTTCTGCTTCAAACTTGGATTCAATGTTTAAATGGACTTTCTCCTCAGCTTCTTTTTAATTTTTGTACAAACACTACAGTACATACATGGGTTTGCTGTTCCCAGATTATCTATGGCAATGTGTCAGGCTATACTAAATAAACCATAAATAACAAATGACACACAAGAGCTACATGACTCACCTGCTTAAATTCACCTAATCTTTTGCCATTCTTAACCCCATCAGCCCCACAGGGCTGGAAATTAGTACCTGACACCTGTAAAAGGTGGTTTTGAACAGTGGTGGATAACTACTAGACACAGGGACCAGTACCCTGAAACAATTTGTAGAAATAATGCAGCTTAAACAGTGATTTGTGACATTTACCTATGCAAATTTAACTAAGTTTGTTTGTTTTACTACAGACTCTGTTTACAACACCTCCATATGGTTCATAACGGGATGGGAACTGAATAGTAACATCTCTATTGTGGATATTAAATACACTTCTGACATTCATGGCCCTTTCAATCTGAACGCCTTCTGTTTTCTGGATCACAGAGATCCAAAGAGGTGAACTGAACACAGAGCCAAAAGGCCTTGTAGTGCAGTTTGATCAATAAAGTGAAGCTCCTGTTCAGTGTCATGTTGTCAGGTCATGCTGGAGTCACTGCAGACTCACAGTTACCAGATCCACTGTGTTGAGAGCCTGTGTGTGTTGGACGTCAAAGGACCATCAGTGGATGTGCAGATAACAGTCAATTAGAAAAGACAGTCAGTCTGCAGAGGGGACATTAGTCCTTCACCAGGACAGCAACAGGGGACAACAGGGGACAACACAACACAGGACAAGACAACAAGGGACAACACAAAACAACACAGGATGGGACAACGAGAGATAACACAGAGCAAAGAGCAGAAGGGACACCTGTTTCGACCCAGTCTGCTGCTGTCCAATCCAAAGGCATCCAGCTGATTATGCACCACTCAACCTATGACACAAGTTACACTTTAAGACCAATGCCTGATCACTATGGCCTCATCTGTCACCTGGTAACCCAAACACAGAGAGAATATGACCAGGCCTCATCCGGCAATGTTATCACCACTACTGTCACATACTGCATACACTCATACTTCAGTACACATGTGCAAAGACGTCATTGTATCCACCTCATTTTCAATAAAATTACAATTCTGTTTCTTCTTGTGTAAAACTTCTTACCATAACCCTAACCCATATGCATTAAATATTCCAGTATATGTATTAAATATTCTGGTACATATTCTGCACATCATGATATAGATGATTTTTATTTAAAATTTAAAGCACTGGTTTTTATATCATTCTCATTACTCAGTCTGTGACATTTAGTGACATCTATCATTAGATCACAACCACCTGAATAGACCACAGCCCTCATTTACAGCAGCACCGAACACTGAAGTCAGTACTGTTTTGTCTATTCAAATCAAATCAAATTTTATTTATATAGCGCCAAATCATAACAGAAGTTATCTCATGACACTTTACATATAGAG
>JAPQRP010000030.1:145458-161446 GCA_037367295.1 Apogon hyalosoma | reverse complement strand
CACTTTACATATAGAGCCAGTCGGAACCAGACTCTAATTAACAGAAACCCAACAGAATCCTCCAGGAGCAAACACTATTCTGGCCTTGTGAGTTAAGGAGAGATTATCTCCATTGAAACATACTAGATGATAATAACAGACGGATGAAACACACTATAAAGGTAGAAAAAAACAAGAAGAACAAGTCAAAACATTCTAGAAATATGCTGGTGAAACTGAACCCTGAAGGCCGACCCACTCCCTCTGTAGACATAACTGGCTCATTGTAATGCAATGACAACAAAGCAATTATTATTTTTATGTGAATATACATTAATCAAAGCATAATTATGAATGCAATATTCAATTTCTGTATTTCCAAGATCTTACACATTGAACCTTTAAAACAGAGATTCACAATACTGTATGTTCATTTAATGTTTCAGTGCAGATAAACTGTTCCAACATGCATAATATTGCAATTAATAATGATACTGAAACATGTGTGAAGTAAACTCAGTGAACTGGGAAACAAGCCTATATTAAACAGCCTGTAAAACTGAGGTGGATCACCCTCTTTTCTCTGATTTATGACTTTGGATGTGCTTTGATATATTGTCAGTATAAATGAGAGAATCATGCATGTTTCTGACAGAAACAAAGAGGAGATAACAAGAAGCTTTAAGGTTTGTGTGAGAACAATTAATGAGGTAGTAAGAGAACATGTGGTAGATGCAGCCATACAGATGCACTCTCTAATTCATGATAAACACAACATCTAGTAGGCAGATGTCAATATACAGTAAATACAGTAAATACAGTATGTCAGTATACTATGTCAGTAGAAGTAGACTGTAATCTAAACAAACCAAACGGCTCATAAACGGTTTAACTGAATATCACTCAATGCGGTATCTAATGAATGAATGTGTATACACAAGTACCACATCCGGGACATGAAAATGACTCATGCCATGACAACACAATACAAACTCTAGGAAGTAAAACCATATGGAACTGCCCTTAACATCATGAAAAATAGATCTTGTTCAACTAGTTAGTGCAGGGAAGAAAAGCGACAACGAACACAGCCAAGATAAAGTCAGGACTAATGAAAGTGTTGATAGGTATTGTTTCGTCTGAAGTCTAATAAAAGCAAGACTTATCAGAGCAAGACTTATCAGCACATTCTGATAACTCAGGGGCCAGATGAGGACACTGTAAAAACTAAGTCAGGCTCAACAACTGATCATAATATGCTCAAAATTACGATATGGCCAATTACATACATATCATATCCAAATTACAGGATATGGAATTTTATTTTAAAAAAACAAACAATAATAATAACAGATATAACATCAGAACAAATAACTTTGGATTTTGTTTAGTTTATATGCACTTTATACACAAAAAGATTATCAAATTATTATTATTTTTTTTTTAAGTTACTATATCATGCAGGAGAGGCCTCCATATTCCATTAATGAAGACTGTGGTGTGACAAACATACCCTGTTTATGGATTTTATAGATGTCAGGGAGCATCCTGGCAGAATAATTAAACCATCACGTATGTGGGACAGATCTCATTATTTGCCAATATGTAAAGTGTCTTTCTACTGTGCTCTACTCATTACAGTTTCCATAAAACTCAGGCTACTTCTGAAGAATAAAACTATGTGTTACCTTTTCTGAATGGAGACACCGTGGCAGCAGCAGATCCTCCTTCATTCAAAGTAATCTGGTTCTAAAACAGACTCGTACCTCCTTCCTTTATAAATGAGGGACACCTGCATGTTAAGCTGTGAACCCACTCACTGACCATTGCCTTAGGATAATAATTACTGTTTTACTCAGTTCTCAGGCCAAGATGATCCACCAAAACTGTCATTAGATGAGATAGTGCTAGCTGTGGGCACCACACTGGATCACCGAGCACATTGTCAGGTTGCCCCAAACACACACACACACACACGCACACACACACACACACACACACACACACACACACACACCCTTCACAGAACAACAAAGAACAATTAACCTTAAAATTAAAGAGCTCACATGACAGAGGTCCATGGTCCTTAAGACACACACTCAGATCCACCATGAAAACCATTTGGACTGTTACTCCACCAACCTATGCATCTGCTCAAATACATTTCAACATTAAGCATTACTCAGAGATACAACATGTCTTTTCTTTGTCACTACACAACTTAAAAATGGCTAAAACATGTCTTAAAATGGATGTCTGACACTACACAGTGAGGGACATTCACAGACAACCATCATAGTCTTGCATTGACAGAGACAGCAGACAAACTTCAGACAGCATCCAAACCTTAGCTTGACCATCTCAAAATATGACCTACTTCTAAATAACCAAAAGGAATGCAGCAAGGAACATTTATGTAGCTAAAAATACTAACTCCAACCATTTGCTGTAAAACTGCCATCCTAAATTACCCACTCTCAGATGCCAAACTCAGGTCCATAATCTCCTCGTCCTGTTCTGTGGATTGTTTTCTGTACACACATATAAACAGCTTCGGCTTCAGTGTTTACAACTATGATGGTGCAGATACGCATAATGCACTAATGGAATTTATTTTTGTTGTTTTGGAAGTTGTATTTTGTACAGTTGATTTGTGTCATAGATGTAGTGCATGTTATCTTTTCAGTGTGCATTCATGTCCAGGTTTATTTGCCTAGATCCATGTCTGGCTACAAAAAACTCATAAGACTGAAGAAGTTTCAGTCTGTGAGAACCTTTAGATACTTAAATAGAAATGTATACATCTGTTGCCTATTTGTTTAATCACTTTAAAGATGGTTATTTCACTGTTAAATAAGGACAGTGGTTTGGTTTTGACAGTCATATTCTTGTGTAATACTGGAAAAAGCCTAACTGACATTTTACCCTTGATGTGTATCTGGTCTGGTCTTAACAGCTCAAAGTCTTGGTTAGGGTTTTAGTGACTACACTCGGTTTATGGTCTTGTGCTTACTTTTGTCAAAAAATAAATAAATAAAAATAAATAAAAATAAAATTCTCATTTCTCTGTGCATTCTGACAACACGCTCATTGTAGAAAGTGACACAGTAATTAGAGCCAAGCCCAAAAAGCCCAGAGACCAAAGTCTGCTGCCGTGATGACGCACTTATCGCACATTAATATGTTACATCTTATTGTTTTTCAACCAGATGGGACAGGCTCTGGCATCAGGATTGGAGAGTTCAGAAAATAAATAAAAGAATGAAGTAATGTTTTCCAGCCAAATAAAACAACTTACAAGCACACCTCCGGTTTCTTTTAGTCATGTGTGGGGTCAGTTTTTTACAGCTGTCTGATTATGATGAAAAACTATCTGCTTCAGTTTTTTTTCTTGGAAATAAAACTTTCAAATCCCATGACCTCCTCAGTTTCTTTTAAAACCCCATGAACACTATGGGATACGTTGTTTGCTTAGAAAT
The DNA here is from genome assembly GCA_037367295.1 of Apogon hyalosoma. NCBI lineage: Eukaryota > Metazoa > Chordata > Actinopteri > Kurtiformes > Apogonidae > Apogon > Apogon hyalosoma. The sequence continues at coordinate 157,988 of JAPQRP010000030.1, read as the reverse complement.
ACATGGATTTCTTCATCAGAATCAAGATTACTGTAAGGCACTACAATTATACTGACTTTACGGCAATTTAGTTACAATATGACTCCCAGAGAAAAGAATGGATTTTCCGAAAGCGGAACAGCTCTGACTCACCAAACTGACTACACACTCTCAGGATTGCTCACTTTTCACTACGTACTACATGATGAAAGACATACCTTTGAACTTAGAACAATGAAGGATGATCAGAAAATTAAACACAAGACAAAGTTTAAACATCCAGGAGGACTTTAAACATCAACTCCGATGATGAAGGTATTTCTGGATTCCGACACTTTTTCATCTAATCTGCTGGATTAAAAAAAAAAAAAACTCTTTTGGAGTAAATAAAACACATAAAAAGACACAGTTTTACTCATTTCGGTTACTGTGCCTTCTTTATCTGTGCCTATCACGGGAAGTTGCGTCATGTTGGTGAACTTGCACATTAAACCTTGATAACAGGTTATAATAAATCTTTACATCCATGCTCCAGATAAGACTATTTTCCCCAGGGTGGTTAGAGGTGTTTTTGGAGATTCCTGGAATATATGTTCAATGCAGATGGATGTCAGTGGTCGTCCTAGTGGGTGTTTAAAACTCTTCTATGCTTCATTACTCTGGTATAAGGTGGTTTGTGTGTGAACGACACAGGTTAAGCTAACGTTACCTGGTTCGTGACTCTTAACACGGTCACATCCAGCCTCTCATACCTTTTCTCCGTAATTCCACGTTTTGAGTTTTTAACAAATATCAAACGAAATGGATAAACCTGAGTAGTAGCAAAGACTAAATAAATGGGGAGGTCAAACAGTTGCACCCCCTGGTGTCCCTTCAGTTAGCTAGCTAATATAGCATTATGTATTCCAGATACTGGTGTTAGCTAGCAGGCTAACCGGAGATGGACACCCCAGACAGCTCCGTGTGCTCCTTCTAAAGCAGTGCCGGAGTCAGTGCTCAGCTAGTGTATACCCTATACATTAGCATGTGTCTCCGCGGGAGCCGTAGTTAGCTTACCCGATGATGCTGGAGGAGGTTTGACGTCAACTCTGAGCCGCACCGTGGCTCCAGTTCCGACTCACCGCAGAATTAACAAGAACCGCCGAACTGTGAGCGGAAGGACATAACCCTATTGCCTAACAGTCAGACGAGATCCTTTTCTCCTCTGTACCCTCCTCTCATTGAAAGAAAATCCACTAAGCAGAGTAACGCGTGGAAGATGCGGTGGGGGGCATTTCCAGTGGTGACGTAGACGCCGGCGGTGCGTTCAAAGGGCTCGTGCTCCCTCGTGTGGCTTTGGGAGGAATCGCATAATGGCAAGACAACAACAACAACAACAACAACAATAATGATAATAATAATAATAATAATAATAATAATAACAAGTGGTGCCAAGCAAAACAAACTCCGCCCCTCGCAAACGTTTATTATTATTATTATTATTATTATTATTATTTATTATTATTATCATTTGCCCTATCTCTTATCATTGTGAAAACACACTTTTTGTGACCTTGACTTTGACCTTTGACCTACATTCACCAATATGTAATGGGATCTATTCTGGACCACCTCGCACCTTTCCTGAAAATTTCATGGAAATTGGTCCAGTAGTTTTTGTGTGAACAGACAAAACAAAAAAACAAACAAACAAAAAAGAACCAAAAACAATACCCTCACCTTCCCTTCAGGGAGAAGAGTAATAATAATAATAATAATAATAATAATAATAATAGATCAGCCTGTCCCGCTGACAGGAGTGGTGGTAAAAATGGTTATCTCATTTATCTCATTTACAGTGGCTTGTCACTGGGTTATGGTATATTCAAACTTGTTGCAGGTCAGGTGTTGGTGTTAAGATAAGATAAAATAAGATAAGATAAGATATACTTCATTAATCCCCCAGGGGGGAAATTCAGTTGTGTACAGCAGTGTAATACAGTATGCATCAATACAATAGAAAAATAAAGAGATAAAAATATAAACAATATAAACAAGTTAGGGCCTGTTGTGGTCAGAACGGAAGGGAAAGGAAACAACTGCACCACTTACCAATAATTCACAGTTCAAATCAACATGGTGTAACCAATTCTAAGTCTATACCAAAGCCGTAGCTCTAGAATTGCGCTGGTTTGCTCCATGAACACATCATCCACCAGTGAATGGAAACGTTTTTCACCTACTCATGAGATCCACATAATAAAGGGAGGGCTCGTCCGGGATTTGAACCCGGGACCTCTCGCACCCAAAGCGAGAATCATACCCCTAGACCAACGAGCCACCGCGTTGATGTACTGCAAGTAGACAGGTCTTTCAAGCCAAAGATATAGCATATAGGATCTAGTTAATAGGATTTTTTTGTTGTTGGTTTGTTTGTTAATAATTTACTGGTATTACTGATCTCTCGCAGATCGTATATTTCACAGATGAGTCTCCATAGGACGGACCACACTATGAATTTATTCCCATAAGACATAAAGCATAAGTGTTAAAATATCTGATGGTTGTTAAAAAAATATCAACCCTCAATAACTGTCGTGACCCTAAAACTCTGATTCCCACAAGATATTCTCCACTACACGACACTGTCTGGCCGATGTAATGTTTCCCCATCATGCTCCAAAGCACGACTTATCTTAATGTGACGGTGTCACAACCAAAAATTAAAAGTTATTTAACAAAAGTCCCGACAGGAAGTTTTGTCTGATGATATTCGACGTCCATCGATCAATAATTAGTGGGCGGGGCGTTGCTGTGCCACTGCGCAGCTCCTTCGTCAACCGGAAGTCTTTGTGATTGCGGAAGTGTACCGATGATGTAGGCGCAGCAGCAGGAGCAGCTCATTGAACTCATCTGTTTGACAGTGGAATTTGATCGGGCTTTATTCCAGCTTTATGTAGGTCAGTGGAGCTTCAAGTTTCCAACTCTACCAGGTAAGGCTGAAGCTCATTCAGCCGTCTTTTTAACCGTTTCCAACTCCTGTCAGTGACACAAACTGCTTTTGCTACATTAGCTAAAGTTAGCGCTGCTAACGCGACGCCCTGGACAAAACACAGATGAGACCAGTGACAGGGCTGCGTCTGGAACCCACAGACATACACTTACATGCTTATGAGAACCGTAGCCTGGTGGCGGACCACAAGGTTCTACACGAAGTCAAATGTTCATCACCTCAGCAGAAGGCCCAGGGTTTATCATCAAACCGTTTCTTTTACATGTCACTTGTTGGTACCTGAGGCACCAACATTCTAATCATTTATATTAGGACATTAAATACAACAATAAACAGTTTATTCTGTACTAACCGTTATTTCCAACATTTCTATTATTTAGTCACTTTGTTGAAATGACGGGATTTAGGCATCAGTGACATGTAGGAAACAATGAGATATTTTATTATTGTATAATTACCCCGATGTGGAAAACGTTTTACATTCAATATTTACTAGTAGTCGAAGATCACATGTGTATTACCACTAAAGTAAACAACTTCTCCTTGAAAAGCTGAAGTGTTTACTGACAGCAATATTATGTATGTGTTATGTTTCTGTGATGTGCGGGCCAAATTGAATGTAAAACTATATTTGTATAGGCTTTATATTAACTAAAGACGCAGTTTGAACATGTTACTCGTAAGTTAGAGCTAGTACTACTACTACTAGTAGTATTACTTTCGGCACCTCCCTTTAGGGGTCTCCCTCATCTTCTTCCTTCATGTCCTCCTTAATCACATCCATAAATCTTGTCTTTGTTCTTCCTCTTTGCCCCCTGCTTGGTAGAGAACATTGTCATCATCCTTCTACATATTCACTGCCTGTCATCTGTCCATGTCCAAACCATCTCAGTTTGGACTCTCAAATCAAATTAAATCAAATTTTATTTATATAGTGCCAAATCATAACAGAAGTTATCTCATGACACTACATATAGAACTGGTCGAAACTAGACTCTAATTTACATAAACCTGACAGAATCCTCCAGGAGCAAACACTTGTTACTGGTGACAGTGGTGAGGAAAAACTATTCTCTTGTCTTGTCATCAGTGCAGTTGTTTCTAAACTGTCTTCTACACCTTTCCTTTAACTTTCACAGATTGTCCACATCACTCCTGACACTTTTCTCCACCCATTCCATCCTGCTTGAACTCTCCTCTTCACCTCCAACCTGAACAGTTGACCTTAAATATTAGTTGTAGTTATTTAGAACTGTATCATAGACAAAATATTTTTCAGAAAAACTGAACCAGTCACTAATCAAAATTCATGTTAGATGTTGGTTATTGTAGAATCTAAAGGATAAGCTAATGTTCAAAAGTAGAATTTAGATATAACTTGAATTAATGTCTAAATTTACAAAATAGCTAATGTCTTGTGAATAGTAGCGATTCAACAAACTAATATTTTAATCTTTGAGTAGATTGTTATTTTTTCAATTAATTGTGTAATTGTTTGGTCTGTAAAGTGTCAGACAATTGTGAAAAATCTCAAGTTCCTGAAAACTAAAGATGATGTTGTATATGGTAATTCCTTCTTTGCTCCCCAACTCAAACATTATTTTGACTGTCATAGATGAGTAAATAAAACAAAAACTATTTAAAAGGCAGAGGAATCATAGAAGTCAGAAGTTGAACATGTTGAAGTATGTGAATATAATCACTAACCTCTCTGGGTTTTTGTTTTTTTGTATTTTTATCGTGCCACACCCCCTTAGATAAACTGCTCCCATTAGGCCTCTCTTTACATGCTGAGTTGGATCTGACACTGTCAGGAGGCCAAGAAACCAACATGGCTGAATCAATAGAAGTCTGACTATTACTCAGCATGCTGATGAAATCGCCACACATTTGTCTTCATTTGATCAATCAAACATACAAAAAACAGAGTTCTACTAACCAAACCTTCAAAGTCACCACTTTTCTCCAAATATCCTGATCCATGGATTCAGGAATGTCTCCTGAGGTCTAGAGGTTGAATAGAAGGACACTGTGTTGGAGTGGAGTGGCTGGAGTAGGGATCAAAAGTCTGGCTGATATTTTAATTCTTGAATTTTGTGTGTAATTCACAAAACCAGGGAAAAACCAGGCAGATATAGATGGTGAAAAAAAATGTTGCAAATGGAGTCATTGTCAGTCTTCCTTAGGTTTGTGGAGGCTCAGGTTATTATGGTACTAAAAATATAATATCAAGTCTTAGAAAGTTGGTTATGATGTCTAATGATGTGGTTTCCTTTACTTTAACTCAGGACCAAAAATGAGTCTCTAAAGTTAAATGTAATAATTATTGGACATTAACTGTGATAATTGTCAGTATGAATTGATATGACATTTTTTATCCTGATGTCTTGGGTCGTTTTGGGCATGTCCAAATGTCCCTGTATCTAAGACCATTCTTTACATCTCACGTTTTTCATGCTGTTTTCTCAGTTACAATACAATCATGGCCAAAGATGTGTTTTATGAGGTCTGATGATTAACTTTTGGTGACCAAATCTGATCAGTTCATCCTTGTATCTAACCAAGGATGTTGACCCGGTCCATATGTTGACCCGGTCCACATGTCGACTCGGTCCACTTGTTGTAGTAAACCTGTGTGGTCCTCAGTGTCCAGCTGTGGTGATGGCGGACCACACCGACGTCCGTCTACCTCCAGAGGAGAGGGTCCGCGCTCTCACCAAGAAGGGAAGCTCTGTGGAAGTGAACGATGACGTCCCACCACGCCGATACTTCCGCTCTGGCATGGAGATGATCCGCATGGCCAACGTCTACACAGAGGAGGGCAACATCGAGCACGCCTTCGTCCTCTACAATAAGTACATAACGTAAGTGTTTACACTGACTCATCTGACACAGCAGACTGGTCCGGTGTGGACTGGGCTTAAATTTAACCACATTTGCTGTATTAATGTAGGTATTTTACATTTTCCTCCACTCTGATTTGTTTCTTCTTATGGAATTTGTAGTTACCCCGACCCCCAAAGTGGAGGCGAGGGTATTGTTTTTGGTTCGTTTTTTTTTTTTTTTGTCTGACTGTTTGTTTGTTTGTTTGTCAGCAACTTTACGCAAAAACTACTTAACCAATTTCCATTAAATTTTTAGGAAAGGTGCAAGGTGGTCCAAAATAGATCCCATTAAATTTTGGTGAATAAAGGTCAAGGTCGCCAAAAATGTGTTTTCACAATGATAAGAAATAGGACAAATCAGGTAAAATGTTTGCAAGGGGCAGGGTTTGTTGTGCCTGGCACCACTTGTTCAATTTGCATTAGTTTATATAGGAGCATTTAAACAAAAAAATACACATTAAAAAATTATTTTGTCAGGATTGAGATTTATTCATTATTGAAGTCTTTGACACAGAATAAATATCAAAATACTGTTAACACATCTTTGTGAATGAATGAATGAATTTATTTTCGGTTTGTACATTAATCATTACACTTAGTACAATAATTATGATAAACATAAAAACCAAAAAAGGAATAGGCTAGAAGCAAAACCTTTTTTTTTTTTGCTTATCCTTTTCACCTGATCCACTGCTTACATTAAATTAAATGTGTACAGCATCGAGCATTCACACACACACACACACACACACAAAAAAAAAGAACAACAGTCCATAATTTCACACCTGCAACCCAAGTCCATCTAGACTTCACATTTGTCCTCACTTTAGTCTTAATGTTATGAAGCCTGCAGTGAACTGCATGTACAGAAGAGTCTAATTTAATATAAATGACACATTTCAAGCTGTGGAGATGTAAAAATATTCACTAGTAACAAGATGTGTTTTTTTTTTTCTGTTACCTAGACTGTTTATTGAGAAACTACCCAAACATCGAGACTACAAGACAGCGAACATTCCTGAGAAGAAGGACACACTCAAGGTGCTCAAACTGTGATTTACACACTCTTGTACAACTGACTGCATGAAATGTTTGAGAGTCAACCTGGCTTCATTTTCCATCTCCGGCAGAAACTGAAGGACGTTGCATTTCCTCAAGCAGAGATCCTGAAAAAAGCTCTGCTGAAGAGGTTTGAAGTAGAGTATGCACAGTACCTTGTCAAAAAGGTAAACTTCTTGTTTTTAATTAATACTAATATTTAACAAAAAAGGATAAAAAATACAATTCTACCTGTAAAAACTAAACTACAAAAACAAAAAAGTACAAGATCAGTGGTTTGTTTCTAACCTTAGTCATGTGTATTGTACATGTGTATTGTATTATACAGTATCCATGTACATGTGCATGTACAATACAAGTCTGATTATCCAGTGTTGTGACACTGTTCAATGAAACCAGATGTGGGGTTGAAACATTAATGCCACACAGCATAATACGGTTGTAATAGAAGGAGTGATTTGTTCATTAACAGAATGAATGGAGGCAAAACAATCAGTGTGACCTTGAATGGCAGTGAGTCAGTGGACTCGTGTTTGTCAGCTCACTGTCGTACTCATACTCATGGTTGTGCAATAAAACTAGTTTTGCAGAAGACGCAGCACCTTAAACCCCAAACCAGTTTGATATTTGCGTTACATTCCATACGTTTGAGCCAATACATTTCACATTGCTATTTTGAAAAAGAATTTTGCATGACACGTATGTGGGCTGTACTAACCCTGTACCTGACATGGATTGGTTTACAGATGGTGTGTTATCGTATCTGCAGGGTGTCTTCCATTTGAGCGGACCTCTGTCTGCTCAGTTTTCTTTCCTTTAGATTTTTTGTCTTTTGTTTAATGTTAATGATAGTCAGGATACATTTGCCTTCAGGGTTTTTGGTAGAAAGGCTTTAGTTGTGTCACTGTAAATGAATATGTTGTAACCCAAACCATGGTATCTTTATACCATGTAATCAAGTTGTTCTGGTCTCTAAAAGTATACCCACTGCCTAATGGCACTTTGAAACTTACCTCTTCTGGTCCAGACCTTGGGACTTTGCAATTCAATGTGAACTAAAATTTGCAGGTGTTAAAGCTTCCTGCTGGTCTCTGGTCCAACCAGCAGATACATCTATCTGCTGTCTAATGTAAAGTTTACACATGCACAGTCACACAGATGGTCTAAATACAAAAAGAAGTGTTTTTTCAGCTAAATTCTAAGATCTACTAATACAAATGTAGCTTTTTCCTGAGTCATTTAACTGGTATCATATATTCACGTGAACTATTCCAAAGTCAATAAGTGTGTGGCGTCCTAATACTGAACCTCGTATTTCCACGCTGTCTTGTTCAGAAAGCGGAGGAGGCGGTGCTGGCCCAGGAACAGTCCCGTCAACGGGCCCTCGATGCTGAGCGTGAACGTGTCGCTGAGATGCAGCGGCGCCAACGGGAGCAGGAGCAGTTCAGTGCCTTTGAGGAGATGATCCGTCGTCAGGAGCTGGAGAAAGAACGCCAGCGTGTGCTCTTAGAGTTCGCCACCCCCGCTGTACCTTCCCCCGACACCCCACTCATCCCTGGCATCCACGGCCCCCCACCGGTGTCCCCCACCCTGCCTCACAGCCCCGGAGACCTGTCCGCCTACAACCAGTACAGTCGCTCCAATGCTGCCGTCAGCACCCCGGCGAGTGCCCCGCCCACCTTCGACCGCTCACTCAAACCAGGCTCCTTGGTCAGCCCCGGGAACAACAGTGAGTTAATATGTTAGCGACCCACGGGGGAGGGGGTTAAATACTGCCCTACTCCTGCTTTAAGGTCTTTACTCCCCTCAGCTTACTTCTCTCCCCTGACCTACTTAGTTCCTGTTTACACCATGCCTCATTCAGCAACAGAACTGACCTTTTCCTCAGAGCTGTGGTTCATTCACTGGTTTCATGGTTGGTGCAGATACGATGGTGGATGCCCTTCGGCAGTTGGCGGTTCCTGCTGAGCTGTGCCGGAGTTTTCTGAGACTGGCCGAGGCCAACACCAGCCGAGCCGTAGAAACATGTGGCATCCTGTGTGGAAAACTGGTAAGACTGTCAAACACAATGAGCCAAAGTAGAAGCACCAGAATCACTGTCGCATCTGAATGCAATGCTTTTTTCATATGTTTAAAGGTTTATGATTAGTGAACTATGTTAGCTTCTTTGAATTTTCTCACATGACATGGCTGGTACAACTTGTTTTTTTTTTTTTCATCAGCCTGTGAAAGTGGAAGGAATGTGGAGTTTGCAGATTGTGAATGAAAGTGCGCCATCAGATGACCTCCCTCTGCTGGGTTGAACATAATGTGACATTTCTGTCACTGTCCCAGATCTGCTCAGGCTTTTGTTTAAAATATGTGACGCTCATTTACTGGTCGGGTTAGTCTGTGTACTGTACGGCAGTAATAAATGTGGTCAGAGTTTGTCACACCACAGAAAAAATACTGCCAACCACCCAACCAAATGTAAAAAATTAAGTGAAATCTAAAATAAAAAGGTTTCACAGTCATGAAATATAACTAGACAGGACTAGTTTTTCAGACATTAAGCCATGAGGGCTATTGCATCTAAACTATTAACATCAGTGTAAGTGTATGCTGTATTTAAAATATTTTCACTACTTAATCCTTCCATCAGACAGTTCTTTGTGAGGTCATTAAAGGTGGTGTCGCTCTCCTCAAAGCCACCAGAATTTATACCTCACATAACACATTTAAGGCCTTCATCACAATTATAACAACAACAGATCAAGGGTTTTTCCAAGGTTTGTAGAGGGTTCAAGTGTTGTGGAGGGTTTTTCTTGTTATGTGACTATAAATTGTTTTATTTTTGTTATATTTTAATTCAATCAACTCACAAACAGCAGACAGACTGTCTCTTCAGGCTGATATCTTATCGCTTCGGAGAGGCTCAGAAAAAAATTCATTTTCCTCAGCTGAGGTGCTGTGCAAATATGTAGGTATCATACTGGTGGGGAAACCCTTTGATAAAAATATCATCCTCTGTTATCAGTGAAATGTCAACTTATTTACCGGTAGCCCATGTCGGTTAAATATCAGTCAGATATCAGCTGATACTGATGTTGTTCAAATATACATGTGTGGCAATAGAAGATGACACACAAGTGAAGAATACTGCAGTTATGTTCTGTAGATTTGCAGATCAATAATTAAAGTTATCAGTCCCATATTTAATTGCCCCAGTGCTCTTGTGTATCAGGAACTAATTGGTACTAATCTGCTGTAGTTTGTATAACGTTTCAGTGTCATGATAATTACAGCGCCAGTTTATTTGTCAGGATTCCTTTCCTGAACACAAACTGCTGATGGTCTAACTCCACAGTTCAGTTCTACATGTTCCACATATTTTCCTTCTTAGGCATGTATGATGTGTTTAGAAACCAGTATCTGTTTTAACTTCACACACTCTTTAAAGGTGCATTCACTCTTTTAGAAGCCTGTGTTGTTTTTTTTTCTTGTCATTCCTCTGTTCATTTAGTTTACTCCTTTGGCTGACCCTGAGTGCACTATGAATAATTTAAAGGAATGCAATGGTGTGATGCTTTTCTGTTTCGTTCCAGACCAGAAATGCATTTACCGTGACCCACGTCATTGTACCAAAGCAGTGTGGTGGACCCGACTATTGTGACACAGAAAATGAGGAGGAGCTTTTTCTCATCCAAGACCAGTATGATCTCATAACTCTGGGCTGGATACATGTGAGTAATGATGCAAAAGCCCATCACAGTTCAGCCAAATAAAGAATTCTCTCCAGGGTGTTAGAAGGAATCTGTTAGCAGCTGCAGAATTTAATCCAGCTGCCGTCTAAAAGCAAAAATCCTCTCCAGAAACTATCAGGATGACAGGTTTTTGTGATGTTTCTTACTGTCTTTTCAGTCTTTTTTATCTCATCTTTTATTTTCAGTTTGAAAGATAAATGAGTCCCATTAAAAGCCCATTTTTCTCTTTATACCACTTTGTAACACTAAGTAGTCAGTCATAGTGTTTGGTTTGGTGACATGACGTTCAGAAAAATAACAGCTATGGTTTCTGCTGATTGGATCTGAACTATCATGTTTTACTCTGCTGTGATTGGTTGTGTCATAATGTAGCTGTGATTGGTTCATTAGCTGCTACATTCATGTGTGTTCTAATGATGCTACTTTGCTAATACATAAATCGCAATTCATACCAGTATTACCCTGCCCCCCAAAGGGGAGGCAAGGGGTATTGTTTTTGGTTCAGTTTGTTTCTTTGTTAACACTTTAGCAGCAAAACTCTTGGTTGAATTCATACCAAACTGGGTTTATAGATTGCCTGTGACCTAGAATAGATGTGATTACATTTTGGGAAAAATAGGTCAAAATTGAAATTTCTTATGAATTTTTAAAATCTTTTTTTCTTCCCCATTTACTTATAATGGCTGAAATCTGTATATGCTGACATCAGTACACACGTAGACATGATGACAGCAGCTGGATCGATGCCAAAATAAGCTACAGTACGTGTGAGGGGCGGGGTTTGTTGTGCCTGGCATCATTTGTTACTACTATATTGGTGTTCAACTTATTGGAAAAGCTAGAGTCAGTAATGAATGGACAAAACTTGCTAAATCAGCTGAATAGGTCCACTGAGACCCACCTGGAACCATTACAAAAAGGAAAAGTCATTTAACTTGAATAGTCTCCAAGGTGATCTGACATGACTTTGGTTTAGGTGATGTCCAGGTGAACCTCAGACTGACAATAAGACACAATCCATGACAAAAACAGGAATTTAACCTGGAAGAATTATGGGGGTTCTGTTCTGCTCCTTCCTCTTACTTTTAATTTGGTTCTGAAGTCATACAATGTACATGTCAAAGGAGTCAGCCAACATGACCATCACTGGAAATGATCCACTAGTCCTGACTACATAGGTTGTGAGTCTGGACAGAATGTGAACAGGCAGTTGACTTTTTAGATATACAAGTCGGACGTACAACTGCAGGGTTCTAAATCTACATCATGCTCTTTAACAGTATGGGCTCAATCAACACCACTGATAAGATGATATTCAGACTAGACCTTTTTATCTTTATCCTAATTTAAAAATGGACTGTAAATCTGCATGTTCAAACTGATATTTTAAGATGATTTTCCCTGGGGAGCATCCTCAAATCCTTTCCTGGGTTTGAGTCTTTGTCACCTTTTTCATCCTTGAAGAATATGCATCCCTGAATTTTGTCTATAATGAAACTTACTAAATGAGCAGAGCAAAAACTGAGCACGGAGCTGCTGTTCAGAGCGTGAGAACTGAATGTTAGTTGTGTGGTCGAAGGTAACACTACACCCTCATCCTAAGCCAGTGGTTCCCAACTTTTTTTCGCTCATGACCCCATTTTAACATCACAAATTTCTGGCGACCCCAGACATTCAAAACACCTTTTTTTTTTTTTTTCTTTTGCTAAAAGTAATTTGTTTTTGATCATGTAATAGTTTGCTCTATGTTACAAATAAATGTTAATCATAGATGACATTTAGTCTAAATAATGTCTATTATTATGGACGGAGGCAGTAAAGCCAGGTGTAGATTACTGCACAAAGGGAGAATTGGATTTTCCTTGGTCAGGA
>JAPQRP010000030.1:114272-131086 GCA_037367295.1 Apogon hyalosoma | reverse complement strand
GAGCTAATATGGTTCTTTTCAGTCAATATGATTCTTTGTGATTATGTCATTTATCTATGATTAGCTCATAGATTATGACCTTCACGTTTGTTACACTGTAAAGATCATTTACGACAATCAATTAAAAAAAAAACCGAAATCGTCAGGTGTTAAATATTGCTTATACTCAGCTGTGTTCAAGGTTAGTATTGCACGGTGTTTTAACGCTATCCTCCTGTAGGAGGCAGCAACGGGCTTCAATAGTAACAGCGCTGCCGTTCAGAGCACCGTCGACTCAGAACGTAAACAGGAAGTTCGACGACGAGAGCCAAGTAGCGGTGTGTTAGTTACTAAAATCTGTGTTTTCATCGTAGGTAACATTTCGTATCTACATAAAAACTCAAAATGGGGAAGCGCCAGCACCAAAAAGATAAAATGTAAGTATTGGTGTTGTCGCGAACAGTTAATTTCACAGGTGAAACTCATTTGTTGTTAGCTTAGCCTGCCCATGTTAGCGTCTTAATAGTATGTCTCCTGGTGAGTTAGCTCTTAGCTAGCTAACTAAAGTTTGCGAAAAGCATTTTATTTTCCTTTACTTAATAGTGCTTTAGTTGGTTTTATCACCCTCATTGTTTCTCTTTGTTTCGACATCTTTCCAGGTACATTACCTGCACAGAGTACACCAACTTCTACGGAGGGAAACGAGCAGGTGAGTTTAAGCAGATGTTTCCTGTTGGAACCGGTCATTTATTCTGACTATTATTGTGACATCTTGTTTTTTTAATCTGCTAAACAGAAATCTGTGATCTGACCCAAACGGCATCTCCTGATACCAGTTATTTTATGTTCAGATATAAATTCCACGTGCTACGATATCGCACCGTTTATGTAAATTCAAAATGCAATAAATAGTTTGTGTGAAATTACCACATGGAAAAGGGAACTTTATATTCTATGTTCCACTCCACTTGCCAAATACACTGTTGTCCATAAAGTTGGAATAATCGTGTTTGCAGACACATTCTTCTATTTATTCCTATTTCTACACATCAGTAATCACCTTTGACATGGTGCAATGATCACATACGGAGACTCGGTTACACTTTATCACCTTGTCACCATAATTTCATGAGAAGATGTACAAATATTTTATTCATATTTAATGGCCAACAGTGTTTAATACACTGTGTCTATGAACTGTTCAACAAATCCTGTAAATTAAAGGTAAATAGAAAACAGATTTCAAGTGTAATTGCTTAGGAAATGTAGGTTTAAAATGTAAAGATAGGTAAAATATCCAAACCAAATACATAATAGTCTCTGAATGTAACCATGGACAATAACTTTAGACTTTATAGTTTAAACATAGTTCACAATATCAGTCTGTAATAGAGCAGCATCTATGTTGTGTGAATCACTGAGGTTCTGCTGTCTCATGATGTATCGTGTACAACTTAATATAGAGGCAAAAGTTTAGAAGTTCTAATACTAATTATAACTGCTGTTATTTTTCCACAGGACTTGAGACTTATTTTTGTTCAGGTATTCACTTAAGACGAATAGTATGGTGTAATAGCCTAATAGTGTTTTAATTGTTGATGCTCCAGCTACTTTCAGGTTTGTCTTGTGACAACTGAAAATGAATGCTATTTTATATTTTAATAGCTTGCTTTGATCTTTCACCACTATAGAAATTCCACAAACAAACTTCAGACGGCTTCCGTTTGACCACTGCAGGTATGTCAAGGTTTTTTTTTTTTTCTATATCTTCAGTGTATTCTTTTTAGTTTCTGTACAGGAGATGAATAATTTAACCACAGTTAGACTGAGGTTAATTTACAACAATATGTTGCCCAGATGTGATCACTGTTACAATGACAGATGTGTGTGTATGATGTTTTTTTAGTTTATCCCTTCAGCCGTTTGAGTATCCTGTGTGCACTGAGGATGGAGTCGTCTTTGACCTGCTGTGAGTAAATGATGCAAATTTAAAACCAAATGACCGAGATTGGTGTTGCACCGTGCGTGACCGTACACGGAGCCACATCTGTTTTGTTTTTAAAATTGTGTTCTGTCATACTAAACCAGGAAAAAGAGAAAGACAGAATCTGAACCACCAACCACACAACTAAGTGAAATATGAAGCTCATTGTTTGAACACAGTTATTGTTGTATAATCAAATTTTCTCCTTCAAACAAAAGTTAAAATAAGATTGTCATATTATTGTCACATAGTTTACATTATAGCTCTGTTAGTTTAGTTCTGTTTTAAACTGAAAACAACAAAACCATAGTAAAACCACAAATTTTGTAAATTTTCTGTACGGTTTGTGTTGTCAATAGCTGCACTAAAGATCTGTTTGGAATTGAACAAACCAGGGCAGAACTGCCACATTTTAGTCTGAACTGTGGATCAACAAATGACAACACACAGAACAAAATAAAATATTAACTTTATATCCTTTATAAGCTTCAGAATCAGAGTCCTGCTTCCATTTCAGCATCAAAATGCAGTCTTTACTATGGAGCTGTGTCTAGTGGAGAAAAAAACAGCTTTTGTTGTATTTTTTTATCGCTGTGGTCATTTTCTTTGACTCTAAAGTTGTTTCCTAATGGTTTTTGTACACTGTTTTTTCCACTACACTGATATCTTTGGCATCCTGTGGTAAACACTCAGTGATATGTGAGGACATTATTGAAAATTTCAACATAGAAATACTAAATACAGCTGCTGTGTTTTCCATGTGTTTATCTTTTTTTAATCTTCTGTTTTGTCTCTAGGAGCATTGTGCCATGGATTAAGAAGTTTGGTACCAACCCGATATCTGGAGAGGTAACTAGTCTACGGTTTATTATTTGCACCACACAGCATGTATTATTCACAAACTGCTACTGTTTATTTACTGCACACTTGGGGTTTATGCGGGGTGGTAAATGACGGTAGGATTGAACTGTACTTGAACCACAAAGTGAAACTAAACCTGTTTAAACACCAGTGTGTGTTGTACTGTTGATATATTTACACTGTACACTCATTATTTTTTCACATTGAGTCAATTGTATCCCAAATGTGATTTTAGTTTTTTGCTTTGTTTTGTGCTCATATGTCAGCTGTGATGGAGGAGTCAGCAGAAAGACAGTGTTCCACATCAGAGATATTTTAGGAACATTTCCATAACAGGCTGGTGTGTGAGCTGATGTGTACAAATTCTGACAGAAGTGACAGGAAGCTGAACATCCTTAAGGTCACATTTAAAGAAGCTGAAAACTAGGGGGTGGATCCTCACGTTTTACTGAATTTGTAGATGATTAGAAATGAGTCTCTGTTTTTGTTCTCATTCTCATCTGCCTCTGAATGTTCTGGATTCCACTACATATTAACTTATAATTGAACCCACCATGGTGACTCCTATGGCTTCTATGTTTACTTAAGTACAACAGCTGTATGTTCATATGTCTCAGTCTTTTATGCATTTTTGACAGTTAAGGAATATATTCACACTGCAACTGGTCACATTTAGAAAATAACATGAAGGGCCAAACAAAAGCAAATCTTGTGTGAGGAAGCAATCAGAATTGTGCACTAAGATTGACCAGGGTTCCCACGAGGTCTTAAAAGTCTTGAATTTACAAATCTGCATTAAATACCTCAAAAAGTCATTAAAAAGTATTAATTTTGATATGATAGGTCTTAAGTTATGTTGCCATCAACTTGTTGGCTGTATTGTGTTTAAATGTGTGTGGGAAATGTCCAAGCTGGAAAGAAAGTAATGTTAGTTGACTCATTTCCAACCTGACAATTTGTATTAAAATTAGGAACCGGTTATCACTAACTTTGCAGCCCTCAGTGACAAATGACTCGGAACAGTGGGAATCAAGGCGCTGGAGTAAATAAATACATTTTCCTAAATTCTTGTTCTTGTAGAAATCTGTAGGAGCCCTGTTGACAGCGTGAGGGGAAATCACTGGGGCCAAATTATTTGCTTTGTATTTTTAGTAGTACTACTGACAGCAGTGATAGGCTTGTTACTAGAATACCACATCACTGTCATTAGGGAGCCGAGGTTGATCCTTGGAGTGAGAAGAAACCAAATGGGAAAGAGGGAGGTTTGCAGATTTATCATGTCATTCTTACCAGGGAAACCAGTTCCTGAAGGGATTTGTAAAAGGACTGTAATATTATGATTCCACACTGAAGTGTTTGTTATTTCCCACAGAAACTGGAAGCAAAGTCACTCATCAAGCTCAACTTCACCAAGAACAATGATGGTAAATATGCAGAAGTTTTAATCTGATGAATAGATTTTAGAAAAATCACAAAGAAAATGAGAAAATTGAATGAATGAATGAATGAGTAAGTGCGCAGTGGTGAATGTACAGGTCAAAGCTACATGTATCCTGGTGTCAAGTGAGAATAGCTTGTAAAGGACATGTGTTCATTAAACATTAGAGGGCCATGTTAAGGGAATAAGAGTAAATAAAGCAGCAGGAGGAGTTGATCTTATTCATTCCATGAGCTCTTCCTGTACTTCTGGATGATCAGGGTTAGATTGACAGCGACCACTGACTCTGATTCTCTGTCATTTTTTCCAGGAAAGTATCACTGCCCCGTTCTCTACAACGTCTTCACTAATAATTCTCACATTGTTGCCAACAAAGTCACGGGCAACGTGTTTTCTCATGAGGTTGGTGAACTTACACATCTGTCCCACAAACAATATAAAAACACACACACACAGAGTTAGACGTTATGGATTTTTTAGTGTTGAACCCTAACCCTAACCCTTGAATTTAACACAGACATGTAACTGCAGATACATAACATTTGACAGCACTATCTATTATTTACTTTCTTAGCACATAGCAAACGTACCAACGAGATGCTTATATTTGAACTTTAATGTAGGTTTTTCTATGATGTTTGAGTAAACAAACTAAAGGACGGCTATGTCTTAAATGAACTCTTGTTACTGATGGTGTAAACCATTTCAACTGCAGAGGTGGAGTCTGTCAAGTTTGTGTTGTAAATGTCAACTGAACACCTCCTGTGACTGAACTAGTATGTGTAATTTTGGTCTGAATTGCCCCTGATGGATAAATGAAGTTAATCTATGACTGTTTTGTTCCTGTTTTAAGGACTGTTTTTGTTTTCTTAAATATTTGTCAGGCTGTGGAGCAGCTCAACATCAAAACAAAGAGTTTTAAAGATCTGCTGACGGACGAACCTTTTACCAGGAAGGACATCATTACACTGCAGGTGGGCTTTCAGGTTTTCTGGGCTTTTTCTTTTAAACATATTCATGTTAAATCTAATGTTGAAATAATTGTGTTTTGCCTTCCTAGGACCCTACTAACCTGGACAAATTCAACGTTTCCAACTTCTTTCATGTAAAAAATAATATGAAGGTGTTGGATCCAGGTGAGTTGGAAACTTAACTTAATCTTTTGTAGGAGGTTGTGTTTTTTGTTTGAAATTGGGATTCATGTGGTTGATGATGTTCACATTTGGGGGTTTTTTTTTGCTCCCTTTTCTGTCGTGGACTGTAGATGAGGAAAAGGCCAAACAGGACCCGGCGTACCACCTGAAAAGCACCAACCTGGAAACCAGAGAGACCTTGGCTGAGCTGTACAAAGACTACAAAGGAGATCAGCTCCTGGCCTCCACCATGAAGGAGCCTGAGGCCAAGAAGACCGACAAGTTCAATGCTGTAAGAAAACACTTTACACCAAAGGTTTTTTGACCCTGTCATCCTTAAGTTGAAGGGACAGGATTATGGTATGAAAGAAGTGGAAGGTCCTGAAGGGAAATCTGAAACAGGCCTGTGAGTCTCTTTCTATGATGGTTTAGCTCTAGATGACATTTATTCCACATTTATTTCTTTATTAAATCATGTATCACATGATCAGAGTGAAGACATAGAACCTGTCAAACAGTGGTCAGTGTTTGAAATGGTCCTAAAGCACATTTTATTTGCTTTTTCCAAGTATTTCTGATTTTAATCACAGTTCTGGACATTTGAACATGATACAGCCATAACTTTTATGACTAGATCCAATTGCCAGAATGTGAGACTGCTTCCTTGGTCATTTTTTGGACATTTTTCCACCGATTATATTGACTCAGCTCACATTGACGTGACAGAACTTTTTGGAACTACAATATTGCATTGTTGAATTTGTCAGGTTGTCTAATCAATAGCATAATCATACTATCATGTTATCTTCAGCCTGACTGTAGCTTCAAAACTTGTTTTAATTCATTAAACATAAGCTCTGAAATTCTCAGTATGAAAGGTTAAAATTTAAATTTTCTATTTTATTTATTTGCACATCATAAACAGCAAGAGAAAAGTTTAAAAAAAACAGTTTTCAAACAAGGAACATCACTGTGCAGGTGAGGATGGAGGCCAATTTGAAGCCAAAAAAGGCTTATCTGAATACCTTCCTGGAAATAAACAATACACAGGAAGAAGGAAAAAAACCCAAAAAACAATATAACTGAAATAATAATCTAAAGTAAAAACAATAGAAATACAAATCATAAAATACAAATCAAATGATATACAGCCTTATATTGTTTCATAAGGCTGTTTATCATTTGATTTGTATTCATCATGAGCAGAAAATCAGCATCATGTTAAGTAAATGACTGAATATGCCATGTACTAACATGTAAAAATAGAAGCAATAGCCAATAATCAGGTAGAAACTTTGAAAGTTAAACACTTGGGGGGGGGGTTACACAAATTGTTCTATAAATAGAGGTAGTAAAAGATTCTTTTAATAAAGACGACCTCTGTTTTGTGTTAATGTGACATCTGTACACAGGAGGGCGCCAAACACAATAATATGATGCTGTTTTTATTAGAAACATTGCAGAACTGCTGCATCTAGAAACAAAACAAGGTTGATGAAACTGCAGGATAAGACATGATTCTATGGTAAAGCTTTGGCTCAGAGGATGTAAAGTAAATGTAGATGCATTAAAGACCAGGCCATGAGGAAACAGGAAAATCTGGAAAATGAATGCACATGAAAACTGACATAGAACAAAGGTTTACATTATTTATGGAAGAAAATGCAGATGATTCATGTTTCCATGTGAACATAGGTCTGTTAACGTATTAATACTGAGGTTCAACGTTTAACACATGGAGGTTGAAACTCAGTCTCATGAATGGCAGGAAACTGATTCAGTCTGAGGAGAATCACCCGCTCCTTTCTTATCAGTTCCCTTTTGATGAAACTCCACATCTCTCTCTTTTTTTTTTTTTTGTATTGCGGAGCTTTCCTTAGTTGCTCTCGAGTTCACAGATGAGGTGATGGTCTGACAGCGTCTGAGAAAACAGGGAATATAGGTCAGACAAGCACACGAGGTAAAGTCTGCGCCTTCACAAGAACTGGAGCAGAAGAAGGAGCGTAGACTCTGAAATCAGGTTTCACCTCCACGCTTTCATCTCAACCCTGACTTTATTCCTGCAGCTTCAGTGCATTCCCACTGACATTCATGTGTACAGTACATTAGTTATTATAGGATCTCATTATTGACCAGTGTGAAGGCCCTTTTGAAAGTGTATGGGTTCATCTTCTCTTAATAGAATTGCATTTTTGAGTCACTAAACGTGCTCAAAAACCTGTGAAACTCTGCACATGAATCACATAAGAATAAATCCTTTTATATTTATGGGGTGTTATATCATGGACCTGTCAGAATGGTTCAATAGTACCTATAGAAATGTTGAAAAATGTAACCCTGCATGAGGTTTTGTCCTGGTGTATTATATTTGGTGGGTACAAATCAATAAGAAAGCCCACTATAAAAAGGGAAGTCATCCAGTTTGTTTTCAGTGTCCACATTTGACATATTTTCAGCTATTGTAGTTTTACGAAAACCTCCTATAGTATTAACTCCCCATGACATCAAATGAGCTCAGTTTCATTTCAATACATTTGCAATAAATACACAGCCGAATGGTGAGTTTGGCTGAACTTTGTTACCATACTTAAAGCACTGAATATTTTTCTGAAGATACAGTCACAGAAAAAAACTATTAGACCACCCCTTGTTTTCTTCATTTTCTTGTTTATTTTAACGTCTGGTACAACTAAAGGTATATTTGTTTGGACAAATATAATAACAACAAAAAATAGCTCATAAAAGTTCAATTTCAGAGCTGATATCTATCCATTTTACATGTTTTCCTGATAATACCCAAAATCACTTCAGTTCGATATCTATGGCATTGTACTGATAAAAAACAGTGCTTTTATTCATTCCATGTTTTCTGTTCTGTCTGTTTTAGTCACATGATCCACACAGGAGTTAGCACTTGATTGCATAACCATTGTTTTTGATGGTCTAAAAATTTTTTCCGTAATGTATTTCACCAGCAGTTAGTCCTAAAAAGGTTTAGAAATAAGATGTGCGTTTAGGTGTCACTTAGATTGGCAAATTTCTTAGGAACATGTATCAGGTCCAGAGTTGGAAAAGCCTCTGGGGTCCAGACCTTATAACCTAAAGGAAGTCTGGCATTTTGACATTGAATATGTAACATTTGCAGATTTCCTTCTTTTTTTCTTGCCATTTCTTGTTGTTGTTTTGTCATGAATTTTTATATATTTTGTGGTTGAACGTGTGAGAGCTAGATCATTACTGCTTCAGCTTTAATTTAACCTTTAAAGTCTTAAAGAATCTCCAGTTATGTGAATGAACTAAACCCATGGAGGCTGAGCAGCTGTTATTAAACTAGTCTGTACTCGATAGGGCTGCACGATATTGGAAAAAATTGACATTGCGATTTTTTTTAACCCTTCGATATATATTATGATATGAAAAATACCCAGGAGGATATAATAGCTGTGTGGTGCTGACTTAAATCTTGTGGCAAGAGGTGCAAGGCACAGTTGATACAGAATACGTGTTTCAATATCATCTTTCTTGTAGCCGAAATAATTCCAGATAACTGACGTTGCTTTTGTTTTTGGCACCAAGTCTTTGTTTTTGGTGATTTTTTTTTCTTGTTCGTTGGTCATATTTCAATGTTGTTACCAGCGACTCGCTGTATGTGCAGGGGCGTGGTCTGCTTCGGCAAACTGATTAAGAATGATTGTGACTGGTGGATCACTGCGCCCCATATGTGTCAGGTACCCAGGTTTAAATTAGAGGAGAACACGTTGAGTTCATTTGCCTCCAACATTGCAGGAGTTGTAATGTGACTATTGTGCACACATACATCGCGATAACAATCCTCAAATGATATATTGTTCAGCTCTAGTACTCCATGCATCACAAGGTGAAGGGGGGGGTTGTTGTTATAAAGTGGAGGAATCTGTCCTTAAGTGGAAGATTGAAGCCCCTTAAATGAGCATGTATCTGCCCTGAAGGAAACATTCACAGTGGACAGACACAGTACAGGTCTACAGAGTGAAATAAGTCAAATTTGATTGTTTTGTCTGACATTCACACATTTCTGACCTTACAGACTCACATTACGCCATCTGTAACTTTAAAGATGGAAGAATTTATTAAGATTCTGATTTAGGCGCTTTGGTTTTTATAGGAATCATTAAATATTAATATCTTGAGGTTGTTATTCCATCCTTGTGTATCCCCAGAGGTTGATGTTTTACACTTATCAATTAATTTAAAGGTGAGGTTGGATTATTAGAAGTGGAGTTGCGACTGTTGATGTGCACCTGCAGGGTGGCGTCAGGGTGTCCAGCTGCTTGCATCAGTTGATGTGGTCATGTTGTCTTCCTCATCTAAAGGCCAGGTTTCCTGTGGTTAGATTTGCTCTTGGTCTTACTCATGATTTTGAGGCATTAAGGGGATCTAACTGTCAAAACAGAACATATTCTTAGGTTTTCTTAAATGTATATCAATCAGTCACATTATATTTATAATGGTGCCAAGTAATAACAAAAGTTATATCATGACACTTTACATTTAGAGCTGGTCTAAACCAGCCTCTGAAGCTAATTTACAGAAACCAACAGAATCCCCCAGGAGCAAACACTTGGTGTCATTGGCGAGGAAAATCTTCCTTTTAACAGGCAGAAACCTGGAACAGACCCCGACTCTTGGAGGATGGTCGTCTGCTTAACCAGATGGGGTTAAAGAGAGAGGGTAAAAAAGAGAGAGATTGGGAAGGGGGGAAGTATGGGGAGACACATGGATGCACAGCAAATTGAACTTGAACTGTTAAAAAGGAGAACAGCTGGTGTTAGTGTAATTACCAATAGGTAGAACAAATGTCCATTACTGTTAATACTACTACTACAAATACAAATATTAACAGTGGATTTAACTGTTAGTGCAAATAATAGAAGCCTCTACCATCTGTGTAACTATATAATAAAAACAATCACAACAATATGGATAAATGACTGATGACGATGAAGGCAGGAGAGAAGAGGGACCACAGCAGCAGGTATAATTACCATACTAAGTGTTTTTGTCTAAATAATTTTCTTTCTATCTGTTAAAGGAGTAGGTCTGCCATGTTTCACTGTCATGATCTATTTGAGCTTTTTTCTTCTTTTTTCCAACATATGATGGGTCCCTCACCTCCATTATTTGACAGTACGCATCTTGTTAACCTAAAATGTCCAGGAACAGAAAAAACACAGCCTGGGCATAAAATGAGGTTTGTCAGTTTTCAGTGTCGTCTGTAGGTTTTGGTCGGACGAGGGCTGTTTGGTTGGATGTGATCTACCCCCTCACCCTTAGATGTAACTAAAGATGACGCTGTCACTGAGCCTTTAGAGGGTGGTGTAGATGTGGATACACAACTGCTGGGTGATATAAAACTAGTGTTTGTTGAGACTGTGATGGTGATGATATACAGGATGTCCACAAAGTCTCTTTACAATTTAAGAAATGTAATACAAAACCAATTGATGAGATAAGTTGGTCAGACTTGTTGTATGTACTCAGTGGTTATCAGTGTTTATAATCACATTGCATTTATATATTTCAGGTACCCTGTTGATGAAATAGATTCTGTTAAATAAACTCTTAAAAATGGCTACTCCTCAAGAAAAGGCACAATATATATTAAGGTTTACTGAAACAAAATCAGGGTTATGTTACAGATATTGTGTATCAAACACAGATACGGGACATCAGCAACCTGAAGCAAAAGATCATGGAGGCCATTGACATCACTGATGAGGCTATGATACAGCCAGCATGGCAAGAAATCCAGTACCGACTTGATGTGATGTGCAACTAATGGTGCCCATATAGAGAGGTGTATTAAATGAGGCAAAAAACTTCAATATCTACTTTTTTTGTTTCTTTTATTGGTTTATTCCAAATATGGAAATGCTACAGGCTTCTTGAGTGCTACTAATTGCCTTCTTTGCACAACATAATATAGAAATAAAAATTCAAGGAAGCAATAAATAATAATACACACAAAAACGGAAGTCATATTCGAAAAGGAGAAGAAGCATAGCTTATTAGCTCTCACCCCTTTGTCTAAACCAGCAATATGTATATGTGTGTGTGTATATATATATATATATCCTTATTTGTTGTACATATTTGTCATCTGTAGTATAGAGTTAGCTTTTTATATATATATCAGTAGTTTTCATTACTTTAGTCGTATATTTATATTTAATTTTTATCTTGTAACTTGTAGGGAAGGGTGGAGCATGAGATTGACAGGCAGATTGGTGCAGCGGCATCAGTGATGCGGATGTTGGATAGGTCTGTCATGGTAAAGAAGGATTTATCGGTAAATCTACGTTCCTACTCTCACCTATGGTCATGAGCTTTGGGTCATGACCGAAAGGACAAGATCCCAGATACAAGCGGCCAAAATTAGTTTATTTTGTTCCAATGACAGTGACGATAAAGTTCTATTCTATTCTATTCATTTTGTCCACAGCTCTGTACGTCCTCTGTGCTGACCATGCACTGTAAGGAATAAAGCGACTTTTGATAGAAGATTGAAGACTCATACAAACCCACTTTAGTTGATCAGAGTTAAACCTTTATGGTGCATCTGAATTGTACATTCAGGTGTCTTTGGATGGTATTGGCTGTTAAAACATTCCCACCAGGCTGACGTTCATCATTGAAGGCCTCCCGGGGCAGGACAGCTGATGTTAAAACCATGAGATGATGGCTGCCATTTGTCATTTTTATTTGGATGTGTCTTTTCTTTTAGGCCCACTACTCCACAGGCAGAGTTTCCGCCTCATTCACCTCCACAGCCATGACTCCTGCAACCACACACGAAGCAGGTAAATGAACGTCGAACACACAACCTCTGCACAATCCCACAAGAATGAGCACTTAGTTCTGCTTGGTTTTATTCCTACATGGGGAACACTAACTAGTCCCCAGTTACTTTAGTTTAGTACTACAGTGCAGCATTGATGCAGCTGAAGCCAAAGACGTTTAGCTCTAACTGTGTTTCTTCAGCCTCTGCAGCTACAGCAGAGATTTACTGTTATGTAACTGTATAGTAGGTTCACTTCAGAAGAGGACAAGGTTTGGATTCAGTGACCTAGTTCAGGTTTATCTTATCAGGTTTATGCTGTATCTGAATGTGTCTGTCACTGACGCAGGATGAGGGCGTGTGTTTATGTATTTCCAGTACATATTATGCTTTATGTTGAAATGTGTGTTCTCGTCGATCCTTTTGGAGCCACTTTTATGTCCAACACTGCAAAAATCAAAATCTTACCAAGCGTTTTTTTTTTCTCATTTCTAGTCAAAATATCTGATCACACATAAAATAAGACATAATCACCTAGAGTAACTTTTCAGTGAGATAAAATAACTTATTTTTAGACAAAAGTGATTACGTCTTAGTTTAAGTGTGATGAGATATTTTGACTAGAAATGAGAAAAATACACTTGGTAAGATTTAGATTTTTTCTAGTGAAATCTTACTTAAAATAAAGTTGTTGTTTTTTTGTTTTGTTTTTTTAATCACATTAACCCATAAAGACACAAACAGCCACGGGTGACCAAAACCATCCACTGATCTAAAATGTTTAATACCTGTTGATCCACTAATCCTATCAATACATGTAAATAATTGGTGTAAAATGCAGTTTATTGTCACTTCATGGTCATCAGATGTGACCCATTTAGACGTTCAGATGCTCTGTAGTGAACGTGGAAACACCATCATCTTTTGTAACACTGATTTGCCAGTAAAACCCATGGAATTTGATAAATGACAGTAGATGGAGATGCTTGGTTTATGTTCAATTAATGATGTATTTTGTCGAAAAAGTCACTTTTTCTTCAGTTTTCTCCATTTCTTATATAATAAAGCACAACTTTAATCTGAGCTTTTATGAACATCTACATGATCAGAAAATTAAATATAAGAAAATATATGATTTGCACTGAAGAAACACAAAATACAGAGGATAATATCTATAATGTGATCTATAAAGCCTCTGTTTGATAAGTGTGTTTTTTCTGTGCAGACGCGATCGCTGATGACACTGTTCGTTACCAGTACGTGAAGAAAAAAGGCTACGTCCGTTTACACACAAACAAAGGGGACCTCAATCTGGAGTTGCACTGTGATAAGGTAAGAAGAACTGAGGGATTATGGGAGTTATTTGTAATCAGTATCATGGCTTGGGGCGGTGAAGCATCCATCAGTCGGTGCCCGTTACATTCACTCAGTCGAGGATGAACCAACGAGGCTTTAGCGTCAAAGCTCAAGGTCACTGTGACCTCACGTTTATCCAGACTTACCTGCACATTTGGTTCAGATCAAACTGGAAAAGTCCACAAGGCCAGACCCCATGAGAATGGATCATCATTTACACTGTTCAAAGTACTGAAATCTGCTTTTTTCACAGTCTGTCCCTCAGTTAGGGCTGGGAAACACATTGAACTAATTCAGTTAATGGAATTCTTATTTTTGAGACGTTTTTAAAAAAAAAACCACTGAATTGAAACTAAGATTTTTTTTTAATCATGTTTTGACTTGTATTCATGTAGAGGATGACAGTAGAATAAAACTGACAATAGATTAAAACTGGCAATACAATAAAACTGACAATTAAAATGAACTGACAATAGAATAAAACTGACAATAGAAGAAAGCTGAGAATATCTTAAATTATCATCCACCTCTAATCCCAGGTTGTGTAATGTCAGTTTTAGTAAAATGTTGATTTCAACCTCCTCAGAGTCCATGAAGACATCTGTATCCTGGAACCATGTGTGTCATGTGCTTGGTTTTCATTGGCCTCTGAACTGTCCAATCAGAATAACGATGGTAAAGTTATAATGCTTGGACACCCTGTCCTCTTCACCCCCACCTTTCGTCCCCAGAGGTTTTCACACAGGACTTCAGCTCCATTCACGTCCTGCTGTTTATGATTTAATGAGCGCTGCTTCACTCTCACTGACTCTCCTCCTGTTTGAGTTGGACCACGTTATTCCCCAACAGGTCACATCATTAGCAACGTTATGTGTCCAAAAAATTATGGAAATAAATGCTCTGTGACATTGCTTAAGCTCGTGGAAACTGTGACACAGTTCAGTCAAAACTGAAGACTGTCCAGTAGAATATTAAACAGGACCTATTTATTTATTTATTTGGGCAGTATTGTGACTCAGGTGCCTCAAAATCAGATTTCACAGAGAATTCAAATTAAGAACATATGACGTTAAAGTAAGTACTTAGAGAATGTCTTAAAGGGTTCATATTTTGCTAAACCCACTTTTATTAGTCTGTGGTTCATTTATTTGTGTATTTGGACCCTGATAGTTCATACAGTTTGAATTTGAACCCTCCAGGTGCTGCAAAGCTATCTTTAGATTTATTTTGGCAAAAATCAAGTGGATTTCTACAACCTGTTTCAATTCTTTCTCAATTTGTTACATCTATAATTTACGTCACGGCATTTGCACGTATAAGGTCGAGACTTCTGACGAACATTTCTCCAAGTACGACGTAATTGTTAATCAGCAGCAGCGGTTGTAGGAAAATCTGAAAATATGTCCAAACTTCGAGCCGATTACCTAAAATGTTCAGTTGTTGATTGTATTAACGAACACAAGTGGCTGAATGGGATAGAGCAGCATGGCCAACAACCTTGAGGGGGTGGGGTCATGTGCATTTAAAGGGCCAGCGCTCAGAATGACCGTTCTGATGTCATTACTCAAAAATAGGGTTGAAGATGGAGCTGTGGAGCTGAATGAATGAAGAATTCAGACCCAAGCAGAGCATTTACAGTTGATGTACACCACAGGGAAATGTTTTAAAATGCATAATTCCATTTAAAAAAGCAAAATATCACTCCTTTAAATGACATGCAGCTGTATTCTACAATTCTGAATTAATGCCTTTTATTTTAAAATGAATCTAATATTTTCTGTGCTTGTATTCACTCTAGTTTTTTGCAGATTGTTGTGAATAAACTGAGAACTGACAGTGATCTTAAACCAGGGCCTTTTACACCTTCGTAGTAGTAGTAGTAGTAGTAGTAATCTGCTTTCCATCTTCATGGAGAACAAAACTTTATCGTTAGGCAAAGACACACACACAAATACATACAAATATACACATAAATATACACACAGACACCAACCAAAACACATACACAAATACAAAAACTCACACAAACATACACACACAAATACACAGACACACACCTGCTCATTTAAATCCAGTGACAGGCCACTGAGGCGTTCACTAATTAGAATCTGTGATGTTTCTGCTTTAAACCAGTATTAAAAGTCTGAGGTGGAGGAAAATGTTACTTCCACCTTCTGGTCAGGTCGCTGAAACCATAAACCTCTCTGTGGCCTTGAATGACTGGGATCTATCATAAAAGGACAGAGAAGCAGAGAGTGGAACCCAGAAAACAGACATAAGTGGAAATGAGTTCAAGCCCAGCTGAGACTGTCTCGTCACACATCAAAAACCCACTGGAAAAAGGAAACGTGTGGATTTTAATGAAAGCGCCTGGTGATTCTAGCACCAGCAGTTGTTGGCAAAGGGGAAGCGGTTTCTGTCAAACAAAAACAGCACTTGTCTTTAATTTTTTTTATTATTAATGACTATTAATTATTGGGAAACTTGTATTTTATTTTGTGTTTCAGACATATTACAGCTAGACACATAACAGTTAGCACCATGAGTTCTACTTATGCTATCTTTAAAAATGGATGGATTTAATAACCTTTTGTTTTTTTTTGGGGGGGGGGTTTATCTAAGAGTACAAATCGTGCTTAGATATTTTAACTTTCAAAATGAATTGTTTATTTATATCAGACTTTCCTGTGGGTTTCCTTTCTGAATCACTGCCAGAGAACATGACGGCATACTTATCTTCATAACAGATTCTCTGACCATCCAAAACAAATATTACTGATAATAATGAAACTGCCCACTTTACCCAACAGTGGTATTTCTGTTATTATATTTGAAATTGATTAGATCAGTAGCTCAAAAGAAAAGATGCATGTTAACTATAGATATTTTTAGTTGTGGACAGTGGCTCAGTTAGTCAGAGGTTGAAGTGATCGACTGATCATTGTCATCAAAGCCTCCGTCCCAGTCAATGAATGTGTTAAACTGTCAGGCAGTCAAAGATAAGCTTCTGTCAGCATGTGTGTCGGACTGATTTAAAGAACAGTTAAAATTTTAGGCTACATTCAGACTACAGGCAAATGTGGCCCAAATCCTATTATTTTTTTGCATATATGTGGCCTGTTAAAGACAGTTTGAACAGCACAAATCCGACCCAGGCCACTTTGATATGTGGTCCTAAATCCGATACGCATCTGATATTTTGCAATGCGACTTCAGTCTGAACAGCCAGGTCGCATTTATCCGACC
>JAPQRP010000030.1:101176-114172 GCA_037367295.1 Apogon hyalosoma | reverse complement strand
TATCTATCTATCTATCTATCTATCTATCTATCTATCTATCTATCTATCTATCTATCTATCTATCTATCTATCATCATTCTATGTTATAAAAGGGAAGTGTGTGTGTGTGTGTGTGTGTGTGTGTGTGTGCGTGTCTGGCATCACAAAATTCGGAAAGAGCTGACTGCTGCTGTTCGGCATACTCGTGTATTTTTGGTCAAGGAACAGACTAGCGAAAATGACAAGTTGATAGGACCAATATTTTGGGAGATAATAGTAATTTTGGAATACGATAGCCTTACAATCCCGTTGCTATGGACAGAATCACATGAACACTTGGACTGCTGGACAGCGTGTGTGAATACATGACAATTATCCATGCTAGGGGACCGGGATACTGCCCCTCAGGGTTGGGATGTGGATTTTAAACCCCCCACCCCTCACCTTTTCGCATCCCACTCTCGGTATTAACAATGATGAAGTCCAGGATCTAGAACCCGTGCTGGTTTAAAAATAAATCGACATTAGCAGTATTTCTCTGTCAAGTTTCTTATCATTTTTCAAATTATACAAGAATGGTTTGGCCTTTTATGTTTAATTGTATGTAGACTTTTACAAAAATGTAATTTCATAGATACTACTTCAGGAATCTAAAAAAAAATAGTAGAAGTTCTTTTATAATAAACAGTGCAGGTCTATCTGAAACCCCATCCCCTTTACTGTATTGGGGTACTGGGTTCTGTTTGCTTTCTGTTATTGTCTGTTGTCTCCATGAATGCATTGAACTGCGGGACATTTGTGCTTACCAAGGGTCCACGGGTTGAAAACTGAAATTCCATTCAACAGTATGAAATTTACATCCAACTGTGTTAATAGTACGATTATGGACGCATTTTTAAAAACTGCAAACTGTTGTATTCTGCTGATTAGCATATTAGCATGGACTGTCTGAGGGTCCATATGCCTTTGGCTCAATGGTGTTGTATCCTCAGTGAATAAATATTGAATTTTCTGTGTCAACTTCCCATTTAAAAAAAATGTTCTTTGCTGTTTATTTGCAATTCAATTCAGTTCAATTCAATCCAATTCAGTTCAATCAAATTTAATTCAGCTCAGTTCAATTCACTTCAGTTAAATTCAATTTAGTTCAACTCTCTTCAGTTCAGTTCAATAAACTTTTTGTCCCCAGGGGGCAATTTAAAGGCACAAGTGAGCAGCATGACTACAAATCACTTTTATACAACCTAGTAAATGTAAGAAATTGAAGCCAAATAAATGAAAAAATAAATAATGATACAATATATGATAAATAATGCCAATAATAAGAACAGCTTCATACAATAAATAACATGTGAATGTATGAATACGGTGGTTAAAAGTGCAGACAGGGTATGACAGAATGTAAACATAAGCTGTGGATTATGGGAAATTTTATATTTACAATTGTTATTGCAGAGGTAGTCATGATTAAAATAAATATAAATAACCATAATAAATAAATAAATAAATAAATAAATAAATAGCTTGTGTTAGAAGACAAGTGACAGACGTTTGGTGTGTTTGATGGCTACACCATGTGTGTGAGTGTTGTATGTAAACTCAGACAGGATCAGATGACAGTCATTAAGGTCCAGGTCTTGGCGTACCTTCAGCTCTTTTTTTGGCTCTTGGCTCTCCTCCTTGTCCTAGTTTATTTCAACGGTCTTCATCCCTCAGTCCATCCTTATCAAGGTGATTTTTGGAGGGACAGACACATCCACACAACCAGAAGCCAAAGAACATGACGCAATACTGTCTGCAGCAAAGTAATAACCAAAGGAGACAAATTAAAATGTTCTGTTTGTGAGGTGAAATCATGCAATGACATAAAAGTGGAATTAAAACAATATCCGAATATGTTTCAGTTTAAACAGAGGTATAAATATATGATTTTTTTAAAAATATGGGACCAAAATGTATTAATCTTGGTGGGTTGGTCCTTTTTTTTTTTTTTTTTTTTTTTTTGTGTGTGAGGGCAAAAAAGGTAATTATAGATTAATATTGTTGCAGTTATTTAATTTAAATTATTTAGTTATTGTTGTTACTTTCTTTGTCTTCTTTTTTCCTCTTTCACGTCTGGGGTGGTCATTGTTTTGGTGACTGGATTTAGGTCAAATGGGGTTGGATTACATGTGTTCATTTCTTTCCACTTATTTTCAGATATGTAAATAACATTAAAATTGTATAAGGATTTATTTTGTATTACAGGATCAGTTTCTTTTTTTGTTTTTGTCTTTTTTCTCTTTTTTTTCTGCATTTTGTTTGTTAGTTGTTGTACCGTGTTTTTTATGTCCAAAATAAAACAGTCATTCATACAAACTTGCAGAAACAGCTAAAGTGAGAAGGCAGTGTAAGGGGAACTGGGCGACAACTGCTCATCAGGTAATCAGCTGATCAGCACTGCTAATACCTCTGTTATCTATCTAGCAGAAAGCACAAATAAATGCGCTTGTCTTCAAAACAAGTGGCTGAAAACAAACTGGAAATCAGCATTCGGGATCACGAGGTCATTAAACCAGTGCTGCCTCATTTCAAAATTGATCAAAATGTACAAGTAAAGAGTGTCGTACAAGTAAATATTTATCGCATGCATGTGCATTGTATTCAGTATTTTCAAATAATACTGTCTTTAGCTTTTATTGTTCATGCGTCTGCTCCACATTATTTATTCATTTAAGATATTTTCATACATAACTTTTAAGGTTTGCTTCTCATAAGTCATATTAAAGCGATACAACTGCATGCATTCTATTCCCATTTTGAGTGCAGCAACAACAACAATAATATCATCATCATCATCATCAACAACAACAGCATCATAATAATAATAATAATAATAATAGTTTGGTCTCTACATTTGTTCAATATTTTATCTCTAAATACTTAATTTTGTTTCTATTCTATTTGTATTTTTTCATAATTCTTCTTTGACTTCATTGTTATTATTATTATCATTATTATTATTGTTGTTGTTTTTGTTGTTTTCTTCTTGTCATTATATTTAAGTTTCAGTTTGTGCATCGGCACTTTATGCGCATATTCAACTGGGGTTTGATTTTTTTTTTTTTTTGCATGTTTTTATTTGCCAATTCATAATTAAGTTTAATGAATTTTATTTTTTTATCTATATTTTTTCATTGCTTTGTTTTGATCTATTAATGTAATATTTTCATCTTTCATCTGTTTTATTCTTTTATTTTTCCTGAGGCACGTGTATCGCTCAACATGCACCACGTGAGCGCGGCGCCTCCGCTACAGTTTGAATGCAAGAACGCATGTGATTGGCTCAGATCAGAAAACGATAACGATTGGCAAAAAAAAAAAAAAAAAGAAAAAGGGAGGCGTGTCCCAGTCGAGCCCATCAATGGGCAGCCTTTTCTATTGGTCAGTAGTAAAATGACGTTTGCGCCGCCGGCAGAGTAGCCTATGACGTACTGCTATTACGGGAATAGGCGGGGCTTTGTAACATTCTTTAGAGCCGGCGTTTCGATACCGGCATTTCAGTATTATCCCGTGAGGGGAAGACACCGCCCCTAGGTGTTCTATTTATTTATTTATTGTAGTTTTTTTTTAAGGAGCTAAACATGCTCGGTCTGTGCCTTTACGTCCCCGTCTCCAACTCGGATCCAGTTGAAGTGGAGTATTTCGAGTCGAACGGACTGCCGTCGGAGTTGAAGTCTCTCTTTAACCAGCTCAGTGTCTTCCTTCCGTCCCAGGAGTTTTCTTCTTACCAACGATGGCGGGAGGTAAACAAAACAAACAAAAAGTCACCTGAATTCAATGTCATGCTGCTTTGTGTGTCAGATCTCACTCTGCCGTGTAGATACGGCTGCCTACTTTTTAAAATCCAATTACTTTAACCGGCACTAAAGCGCTTCTTTCCGGCGCCGGAAGGATTTAGTGCCGGCTCGTGAAAAGCCTTACGACTAGGCCGCACAGCAAAAGTTACCACGCGATTATAACTTTGTCTGTTAACGTAGTTCATAAGTTGTTATCGAACACAAGTTGTAGCTAAGCGTAAGTTACCTACAGCTAGAAAGTAAAAAATGGTTATTCCTTTTACTTAAAGTGAGTTTCATAACGAACCGGCTTAAAGGCAGTCTCATTCATTCAACGGAGAAAATCCACCCTAAAAAGGAATTTAAGGCGCCAGTGAATCTGTGCAGTGGTGAAGCCGAAGTTGAGTATTAGTCAGTGTTGTCTTTATTTTTGCAAGATAGCGTGTTTAGGCATTGTGCTGGTTGTATTATGCATGTATAATTCGTGTTTCCTCATTTAAACTGTACATTTAACTGCTTTTACTTTGGATTTTCCATATCTGGTGACTTTTGACACTTGGAGATTTCCTGTTATGTTTCATGAACCTTTTGCATTAAATAGAAGGATTAAATGGGAATGTTGTCACATTTGATTGTAATTTTGCTTAAAGATGCAAGATTGTTTCAGCTCAGGCCTCTGCACATGTAAATGCATATTGGCTCAACAGTGTTTAACATTTTTGCACATCTTTTTAATACCACAATCTCTGCAAATGGCTTTCGTAGCCACTTTATTTAATTAGTGTCACTTGGAAAATGGAAAATTGTGCCTTTTTTGGTCATGTCCTGTGGGTTGGCTCCTGGGTCCTCTGTCACCTTTGTGTCCTGGAATCGCAACAATGCAGTTGTGATCTGTACGCATAATTTACTTGTGTGGTTCTGACAGTCCCTGCACCATTTGTCTTCACAGCAGTTGTTACAGTCAATCACCAGGTTTGATGACTTTTTGGGGAAAGGCAGCACATGCACACTATGATCCAAGCTGTCTCTGAGGGACAGAAAGAGTCTAATGTACATTATTTGACACGGTTTTCCCCGTTAAGCATCCTGCAGGGCATCTTTTTCGGTCGTTTACAGAGCAGGAATGTCCTGAGGATGCATTACTCTAGGACAGTCATATGCCTTCGCTATGGGCAGTGGATCAGGTATCTGTCCAGGACTGCCAATGTCCTCGTCTCATTTTAGCTCAGGAGGTGGGGGCTTAGACTGGATTAAAACAGTCGGCACATTGGCCTGTAGTGGCGGTCATAGATATAGGATACGTTGGCGTCATCTCGGTCATTCAAGAACACTAGGAGCTCCACGACTTGGCAAATGGGTCATCATACTGTCCTGCTGGGTCACGGGGCACATAAATCTGAAATGTCAAACAGAGCTGTAGCTTGTGTTTCTGATACTCATTTAACTTGGCTTAGACACATATTTTTAACATTTGATATATCTAAATAAACCTCTTTTAATAACGTAACTAAACCCAACCGATCTCTCTGATCTGACCTGAAATTAACCTTGAAGTTTATTTCTTTTCTTGCAGAAAGGTTCAAAAAGGGAAGAAAGCAAGTCAGATGGACAGCTGGACTTTGAGGAGTTTGTTCATTATCTGCAAGATTATGAGAAAGACCTGAAGCTGGTGGTGAAGAACCTGGACAGGAAGAATGCAGGTAGGAATAAGCTGCTGAGCTGAGGTTTCAGTAGGGTGGGTTTTGTTTTCTGTCAGTGGTTTTACTCTGAATTTCTTTGTTTGTTTAAGGTCAAGTTGATCCCATGGAATTCATGCAGTCTCTTCGGGACCTTGGCGTGCATATTTCCCTTCAGCACGCTAAGGAAGTCCTTAAAAGGTAGGTAATTCTCCTGTTTTCTCTCTTAGGAGTGACTGAAGTGGGACTGCAACATCTTAATTTTGCTTTCTTTGTCTTTTGCAGCATGGATAAGAACGGCATGATTACAATCAGCAGCAAAGACTGGAGCAACTATGCCATGGTGGAGAAGACTGACAACATCCCTGAGATCATCCTCTACTGGAAACACTCCACGGTTAGTTCAACAAACACTTTGTTTCCTGATAAGGAAGTACATGTTATAAGCAGTTTCACAATGATAGACTCTAAAAGATTTTGCTCTTACCAGCGGTCAGACATCAGGAAGGTGGTATATTTTGCACAAA
The DNA here is from genome assembly GCA_037367295.1 of Apogon hyalosoma. NCBI lineage: Eukaryota > Metazoa > Chordata > Actinopteri > Kurtiformes > Apogonidae > Apogon > Apogon hyalosoma. Next base: position 108,172 of record JAPQRP010000030.1, on the reverse strand, counting down.
GCAGACTAGTTCCCTGCTATATTAAGTAGTAATTTGCTTTTAATTCTGGGACTTTTTCAAGCCAGAAAACTTTACTCGTGAATTTCTCAGATCACACAACAGAACAAAAGGAAATTTTGCAGATTTATAACCTTTCAAAGATTATTTAATGGGTAAGTTTAGATACAATATTAAAAAATAAATGTAATCTGGAGCTTGCTAAGATCCTCATGTTCATGTTTGTCTTCTTCTAAATCATTAAATTGATACTTGAAAAACACTGTCGACCAAATAAGCAATTGACTGATAAACTGACATTGAAAGTAATCATTGGTTGCAGCTCAAGATAAACTGTCAGACTATACAAGTCTAAATAGTTGTGATGTGTGGTTTAACTCTTTTTGGGAAAAAATTAGGCTGTAATTGTCAACTGTTCCAGAAAATTCCTCTGTTCTAATAACAACTGTGCCCTGTTGTCGTAAGTCTTTAATCCAATAACACTGTCTGTGTTTCCAGTAACTGTATCACTCCAAGTGGAAAAAACGGGTCAATTAAAAAGAACATTCCCTAAAAAGGCTCCCCAGCATAAGTCGTGCGTCATCAATTAAGCGCTATTAGATTCATTTATCCCCTTCCAGAGGGGATTATGTCTGAAGGATTGGGAATTTTGTCTCGCTGTTACGTAAAAGGGCACATTGAGAGCAGCTCCCACAGGTCGGTGAGCTCAGGTGTTCAAGCACAGGTTATTTAAAAAAGCTGTGCCATCTAATGGGTCGAGTAGCCTTGGCTTGGCATGAGGCCCACGGGGTGTTCTAGGTCCTGAAATAGAGCCGGCGCTCCCCTCCAGGAGGCCCAAGACCAGCTGGAAATGAGGGGTGGAATCTTAATATCTCCCAATGAGGACAAAGTGATAAACTGGTTAAATATCAGTGCAATAAAGTTGTATAATGATGATCATGCAAAACGGAAAGTGAACTTAAATGACTTACAATGTACATTTCTGTTTTTTTTTTTTTGTATCGGAGTATTTGTCATCCCCTGCTGCAGGTTCAGATCCATTTGTCAGTTCGCCTCTCCTGACCCAGATCATTTCCAAACAGGACTCCTGTGTTCTCCGACCTTTACTCAGGAGCCTCATTTAATAAGCTCACGGCTCAGTTTACAAAGCAGTACAGCGGGTTCATGATAAATCTCGACCTCCCCTGCACTGCCATTGCTCAATTTTGACTGGATTGACTTTTACTGTCCCACAGGCTCCTGTTGTGACAAGTTTTCACATCAGCTAGATGTTTGAGTTTATGAAACACAGCAACTGACACCTGCATGTTTGACACCCCTGTGGAAGAATTTTTTTTTTTTTTTAAGTTTGATCCTTTTTCCCTCTAGATGACTAGCTCTAAATTCAGAATCTGCCCTCTTTATGTTGGAATAATTAACAAACCTTTGTGACTGAACTGCTCTAGCATTTGGTCTTTTTATAATTACAGTTTATTTCTTGTCATGTTATATTTGCTGGGTGCTCACAGATGCGTCCTGTGGTTAGAATACACTTCCTCTTGTTCATCTTTAAGCAGTTTTGATGGGAAATCCCACCTTATTTTCAAGTTCTGCAAATTCAACCCTGAAACTAGTCAATAGTTCAAATAAACGCACTTGTAAAACTCGCCAATGCCAAAATGCAAGAAGAAATAAAAATAAAACCAACCCACTAAACTATCCTGTCCCCCAGTAAGGGTTTTTTTTCTTCATATCTAATGGCTCTATTCTCTACTTCTTTAGATCTTCGATGTGGGTGAAAACCTGATGGTGCCTGATGAGTTCACCACAGAGGAGAAGCTGACGGGAATGTGGTGGAGACATCTGGTCGCCGGTGGAGGAGCTGGAGCAGTTTCCAGAACCTGCACGGCGCCGCTGGACCGACTCAAAGTCATGATGCAGGTAAGAGGGGGAAAAAAGCTGGGATCTAATGGGGATATGTGGAAAAATGTGCCGTGGGAACTGAGCAGTGTGTGAAGGAAGAGGTGGAAATTCTTATCTCGGTCAGTAAAGAGTAGGACAAAGTGTAACAGGGACTTAGTCAAGTGGAGAGCAGAAAGTATGAAAATAAATGCTCTGTTCAGTTCCAAAGACAAGTATGTTGGTGTGCATTTCAGGCTCAAACTGAACTTCCCATTACCTTGAAAATTACAAGTATTTAGGGTTTAGAGTGACTGAAGACTGAAAGGTGATAACTCTTACAGACAAAAACATATTTAGGCAATTATAATGAGGCTAAGTCATATTTATGGCCAAACTGTGATATCTGCATAACTTTACTCTCCTAACACTGCTCATTCATTTTCACAATTTTGACAAAAATATGACGCAAGTAATTATTCAATGAGGCCAACCACCTGCAGGATTTAGATGCCATAACTGTATAACATTAAGATGATCAGGAATCGCCCAACATCTAAAAGAAAGACCAAAGCTTTAACGACAAAAACCCCATGACGGCATGGTTAACATTTTGTCTTCACATACTTGTAACTGGACACGAAGACTTGTAAGGTTTCGTCATATGTTGACCTCTTGGACTTACATGTGACTGGAGAATGTACAGTATGTTCGCAGTAAGTCAAACTGAGCTGAAATGTTTTAATCAAGGAGTGATTAATATATGACTGACTGATCAACCATAAGCATATCACTTTGTACTTTGAGAGGGAGCTCATTTCATAACTGCAGTCGGCAATGGTTTGTATGAAATTGCTCAACAGGGTCATAAATGAGTTAATGTTTAGGAGTGGTGTGTGTCAGAGCGCAGTCCAGGGGTCGCTCATTCAAGCAAAGCCACGTCTTCAACCAATGGCAGCTCGTGAATCCTCGTCACACCCGCGGCTGCGTAATCTCGGTGTTAATCTACCGTCAGCGCCCATTCATGATCTGTGTCAGTGAACCCGGAGCTGCGTCAACTGCCGACTTTTGACACGATCTATTTAACTTTGCCCCTATTGGATTTTGATTAGCTCCTTTTGTTATTTTCCAAACAAGCTCCTCAAACAGACCTTGATACGACCTAGTTCTGGGGTTCAAAGGTCTTAGTCTATGTGCAAGAATTTTACTTGCAACAACTGGGGGTAAAAAATGCACCATTTCACTCATGAAAAAAACAAAATGTGGGACTTCTTGAATTATTTCCTGTCTGTTTCAGATTTGAATATCTATGTCCTGCTTGTTCTCAGGTTTATGGATCCAGAACCAACAACATGTGCATCATGAGCGGGCTGACGCAGATGATTAAAGAAGGTGGAATGAGGTCGTTATGGAGAGGCAACGGAGTCAACATCATCAAAATCGCCCCAGAGTCGGCCCTCAAATTTATGGCATACGAGCAGGTGAGATGAGTGAAAAGCGAGCACTGAGGCACAAACGTGTAACGCTGTCCTTTTATTTACCAGTGTTGCCTTTTACACTGTAGATTAAACGCTTAATCGGCAGCGATAAGGAGACCCTGAGCATCTTGGAGCGGTTTGTCGCCGGGTCTTTGGCTGGAGTCATCGCCCAGAGCTCCATCTACCCCATGGAGGTGAGCATCGCTGAAGTCTGGTCCACGTTTCAGTTCGAGTCCATCCTTTTACAGCCGTGTTTAATTCTACTCGATGTGTCGTCAGGTGCTGAAAACTCGTCTGGCTCTGAGGAAAACGGGCCAGTACTCTGGAATCGCGGACTGTGCAAAGCAGATTTTCAGGAGAGAAGGACTCGGAGCGTTTTACAAAGGCTACGTCCCCAACATGCTGGGCATCATCCCCTACGCAGGCATCGACCTGGCTGTGTACGAGGTGAGTCCACCTCATGTTTTACGTGGAAACTGTAGTTGAGACACTTAAAAAATATGAAGAGCTTCAAGACACTTTAGTTGATGCAATAACTTGATTTGCTGCAAAAAAGTAAGAAGTTAGAATTGTTTTTAGCAGTTTAGTAAAATGGCGTGCAGATAAATGGGTTCTTTGACAGGATGTCTTACATTTCGCGTCTTTTCTACTCAGACTCTAAAGAACAGCTACCTGCAGCAGTATGGTACCAACAGCAGCGACCCCGGCGTGTTCGTCCTTCTGGCCTGCGGCTCCCTCTCCAGCACTTGTGGTCAACTCGCCAGCTACCCCCTGGCTCTGATCCGAACCCGCATGCAAGCGCAAGGTGAGGCCTCGAGTCCCAACACGGACGTACAAGGGTTCAGTCGTACTAGAGGAAATGGCTTATTTTTTATTGGTTGGAAATGTCAGTGACAGAGGAATGATGGCACAAACCACACCTCGAAACAGGTGGATGACTTTACAGCTGATTATCAGAAAGTCAGCGATCTGGTCTGATGATGGTTTTGTAAAATCAGCAGTGAAAGAAGCCTTCAGAGTCCTGTGAGAACCACAAATCTGAGGAGAATTTAAGCCACTTCATCCTTCAGTTTATCACAAACATTCAGCATTAGAATGGATCTTACTGTCACAGGAACAATGAAAATAGGTTTAGCAGCAAACATTTGAAGTGCAAAAAGACTATAAAAATATCACACAATATGAAATAAACAAAAAGCTAACTCTATACTACAGATAATAAATCTGTTCACCATAAGGATATATAAAAGGTAAAATTAAAAACAAGCAAAACTGGAGAAGAATCTAAGACGGAAGGATGAAGCTGCAGGAAATGGAAAAACCAGTAGAAATGTGACTTATTAGGACTTAAGTTCAGTTACAAAGTCTATCACATTCCACTGATTAGATACGTAGAGACTTTATTGATTCCAAACTGGGAAATGGCAGCGCAGCAGCAGCATGACACAGTAAAAATAGAATTCATGAGGAACCACACTATACATAATAATTAGAAGTGTAAAAAAAAAAAAAAAATCTGAAGTATTAAACAGGTGCAAAGTAAAATGCAATTTTTATATAAATAACATTGAAGTGCGTAGTGGGAATATGTTTTATTGATGTTTTAATATCAGACAGAGGCTATTATTATTATTATTATTACTATTATTATTAAAAAGTAGATGATGGACATGATGAAGCGGAGTTGTTTTGGTTTATTTGATCCGAGCTGCTGTGTCTTCGGAACAGCCCATGGTAGTCCACTGACTGACTGTATCTTGTGTTCATCCTTGCAGCCGTGTCGGAGGGCAGCCCGCAGGTGTCGATGAGCGGTCTGTTCAGGCAGATCCTGCAGACCGAGGGGCCCGCGGGGCTCTACAGAGGCCTGGCCCCCAACTTCCTCAAAGTCATCCCCGCCGTCAGCATCAGCTACGTTGTGTACGAGCACCTGAAGACACAGCTGGGGGTGACATCGCGCTGAAGTGCAGCACGTGGCGCACCCCCTTCCCATCCTCCTCCCACTCAAACATCCCAACACCTCCACCCCGCCCCCCCTCCTCCTCTCAGGGCTCGTGCTAGGGAATCCCAGGGACCTTGTGGCCCCCGAGGGTTCGTGGAGCCATCTCATTCTGTGAATGTCAGCTGACGAAAGAAGAGAGCTTTGGCAAAGGCCAAGGTGGAGGTTAGGTTATGGACTCTGTGAGCTCAGGTTGTCAGAAAAACTGCTGCTATTTTTGTTGAAAAGAAACAGAAACACATGGAATGTCAGCGAATGTAAATCAAGGACCAAATGTCTACTGCTCTTCTGTCCTTTTGTGTTAAGGTGCCTGAGCAAGTGTCGTTTTTTTTGGGTTTTTTTTTTTTCACATTGAAACATTGTAAGCTCTGATCAGTCGGTTTATGATGCACCAACGCCCCTGTAATGCAAAAAAAAAAAAGAGAGACTGCATCATATCAGGGTATATTTGCACAGATACAGCATTAATGATATATATGGCTTCTGCCTGTAGGAATAGATGTGTTCCTAATGGGGAGGATTTTTGCACACGAGTGAGTCTGAAGCCTCCACCCGTCCTGAATGAATGCAATGATGGATGATGGCATTTTCTCTACGACTATATTTATTTCCATCCATATATTTATTGTTTTTAGTGACTAGAAAAGGAGGCTGCACGGTCTGGGAGTGTTAAAGGGCTTTTTAACTTAAGTGCGATTGTATTCAACTGACCGTGAAACACTAAAATGTTGGGCTTTGGAGTCGCTGTGGATGAAATACTTGTTGCTGTGTCTGTTTTGTTGGTGTCAGATATTCTGCTATAAACTAATGTGAGTAAAAATGGCTAAATGTTCACCTCAGGTTTAACGGCAAGGTATTGTTTAATTCACAAAGGAGGGTTTTTTTTTGTTTTTTTTTGTTTTTTTTGGCATTTTCAGGCTTTACACGGTTATACTTGGAATAAGGGCAAAACATGAGCGACATAATGCACTTTAATCAGCACTGGAAGAGCATCTGAATGTCATTAATCTAAGTATTAAGACTCAATTTTTTGTTAATGTTTTAGTGTTTTAAAGGACCATTATTTTGATGCAAATAAATGCAAAATTTCCTGTAATACCAAGTTGTCTGTCTCCATTTTATACTGAAATGATAGAATTCATGGCTTTGTTTGGTTACTGAGGAACTAAGCAGAAGAATTGAACGACTAACAAACTACCCAGAGTTTCCAGTCAACAAAAAACAGGAATTTTAAGATGGCATTTTCCAGATGGGGGTATTCAGACTCTGGAGTACGATAAGGTGCTAAAAACAATACATTTGTGTGTAAATTTAAGCTTTATGTCATTAGAATCTTTAGGAAATGGCTGATTAAATAGTTTTCAAAGTATTTGAAGTTAATATTAAGGTGTTTTATTTTCACAGAATAATGAAATAAATTCCAGTTCTGAAACAGTTGCAGGATTTCTGTGGGTAAATATGCTGGAAATCCTGATAGTCACATGATAATTACAGTCAAATTAGCCCTTAGGGTGTGTTTTTTCCTTTACTCTGATGTAGAAAAATCACCTGTAAATCCATATTTTTAAGCTTCTTGAAAGGTTTTAGAACTTTTTCACCTCTGACTCTGAAATTCACAAAAAGAGCAACACTGTCAGAAATACAAAG
>JAPQRP010000030.1:85130-101076 GCA_037367295.1 Apogon hyalosoma | reverse complement strand
GGCTGGGATAGGCTCCAGCGACCCCCGTGACCCTAGTGAGGATAAAGCGGGTTCAGAAAATGGATGGATGGATAATAATACCTTTACTACTATTACTATGACAACAAAGACTACAACTACTACCACTACTACTACTAGTACGATGACTACTACTACTACTATTACTACAACTATTAGCCTGCTAACTTTGGCTTCTCTTACCCCAGTCAATCATCTGCTTCCATCTGACCCTGTATCCTGTAGCTCCCTCTTTCATACCAACTCCCTGCATGTCCTGTTAATTTACAGTGTATGATTTTTTTTTCTTCAACTGTCAATACCTGATCAGCTGGAGAATGGTTTAATTATGCTGATGAATTTGAGAATAAATAGTCGTCTGAATGGTCTGAAGGTACAGCTTGTTGCTGCTGCGGAAACGAAGCTTTCAAAACTGATGGAAAACACAACAGTGAGTTGAAACTACATGTCAGAGACTTTTTATTTATATGGAAGTAGAGGTCTATGAGTGACTAGCTTATGTCGCTTTGGTCGTTTCTGGCCAACTGGAACTGGGTTCTGTGGAAATGTGTGTAAATGAAACTCCCCACATCGTTTTTCATTTTGAAAGAACTTTACTGAGTCATGTAGAGGAACTGAACTACAGAGCACAATAACCTCTGCTGATGAGGAAATGAACTGCTTGCATACACTAATAATTAAACACTCTCTCTGTATGTGATTGACTTAGAGGTGAGAGTTCTAGACTTTCGTTTTGTGTCATGTATCATGTCCTGATGGTAAGTTTCAAGTTGAGGCTTGCTTTAGAGGCTTTGTTTGGGGACAGTTATCTGCACCGTGGTTGTACTTTTCCTACAAGCATACTCTGTTTACATACTGTGTTACACGATGTTTACACAATAATTTTCAGGGGGGGAATTTCCACCAAGTAAATACTGGTCACTTTGCCAGAGCTGGAGGTTCTGCAGAACATTCAGCCTCGTTTTGAATTTGAGTGCATTCTGTTTACTTCAACATTTTCTCAAAACAATGTTTTCTCGGATACATCTGTGACAATTCACAGTTTACGGCACATTGCATGAGTGAGTTTATTTATGGATTATTTGACTAAACAAATCCAAAGGCTGACATTTTGCACGGTGCAAAATGATCACTGGAAAGGCCTGGGTACTAGGACTTTTTCACCTGACCTGATTGCATATGTATTTGTGCAAGTTCCCATTTCAAAGTGCAAATTTTGGGGGAGGCGAGAAATTAGTGAAAGTCTATGTACTCCTGATTACCCCTTTATTTTAAGCTGGAGAAAATATATCGTCACCTTGTTAAAATAATCGCCTCAGTCATTTTTTCAGGTTTTCCAGGAAACACAAAAAAACTATACCAAATGTCGAATATAAAGTATTTATTCATAATTTCACTCAAAAAGGTCATGACAGTAGATGACTGTTGACATGCTAATAACAATGTCTGGCAATTATGTAACATCTGAGGGATAAATGATTTAGGCACATTTTTGAACATGCCTTTGTGACTTCAGCAGTTCAAATCTTTAACTCCATGAACAAAAATGTGCAACTAAAAAAGTAACTAGACATAGTTCTGAGGAGGCAGATCCGTCTCATCACTCTTCTCTTTAGCCCTTCATCACTGGGTACTTGACTGATTACTTTTAATGGGGCAAATTGTCAAAGAAGTGATGACGCTCCTTGGGCATCACATGTTTCATTACCTTCTGGTCCTTTATATGAGGCTACATCGGGGATTACCAAAGTGGTGTACATAAGTAAAAGATGTGTGCAGACACTGTACAACAGGCAGAGTAGAATACCAGTCCAATTAGGTTTCCATTCCTAATAACATCTTCAAGCATATTTTCATTAAATAAAAACGCAAGTAAATAGGATCCTTTCAATGTTTTTCTTGCTCTTAGATTAAAATAATGTACTTAAATCCTTGCTACTTTACTTTGCTGAGTAAAATACTGACTTAAAGACTCAGCGAAAAGACTAAATAACTATGCAGTATAAATTCTAGCCTATATTGTTGTAAGCTTCATCACTTACCAAGAGGAGAGGAGCCCTGAATTATGGAAATAACTTCAGCGGTTGAGTAGGTTTTCTTTTTTCTCGAAGCGGCCGCCATCTTAAAAAACTGATAAAATTACCCAAGTCACATTGTTTTATGACTTGGGCTAAATTCTTGACATAAGCCGTTATACAAAAGGGGCAGAATAGCATGATTTGGTCAACGGAGGATTTGGGTTATTTTACTGGAGGTGGCAAAAAACAAATTGAGATTATTTAAGCAAAAAAAAAAAAAAAAAAATTCAGCCAAAAAAATGACTTGGGCAATTATTTTAACAAGGTGACGATATCTAAAGACAATGAAAGTCAGCGCTAAAAACAAACTTAAGCCTGATAAGAACAAACATATAAGAATGTCGCCATTATTTTAAAAAGGTACTAAAAGTATAACAATATTCCTTGAAAGCATCTCAAAGCCGAACCCAATTCAAACAATTAAAAAAAAACATCTACATCCACGTTTGTCCTTTTCCCATTGATTTAAAATGACTTTGAATGTATGAAAATAGACCAATCCCTTCAGTTTAATGTCCTCCTGTAGGCTGTTCCAGCTCTGTTCTGACTTTTGGAACCCGTAAAGATTGTTAGTTAAATCAGTCAAACTTTATTTTTTACAAAACGTTTCATACATTTCTGTTTTAAAATAAAACAACGCAGGAAATATAATGCTTATCATGACAGATAACTGAGTATTTAAAGGGACTTTGCGTTACAGCAGAATCCAATTTATAGTTTATGGCGACTTTTTTTTTTTTTTTTTGCCCCGAGTTTTGCCTGCCAGGTTAATTCCTGGCTGCCTCATCTAATAATAATAAGAAAAATAAATAAATAAATAAGTAAACAGCACAAACTAGTGTTCGTTTCACAGAAATACAGATATTGTTGTAAAGGTGTTTTTTTTTTTTCCTTCTACAAATGTTTCACTGAGTCTGAACGCTCTTATTGTGTTTTTGTTTTATTTTAGGGAGTATAAAGACTGTGCCGTTTTGGCCCAGATGCTTCAGGAGAAACTGGACGGATACAAGGCTGATGATCCCACGATGGGAGAGGTAACGGCAACACCCATTCCCCGTCTAGAACGTTCCATTTTAATGTTTAACGTAGAGGAGGGGTGTCAAAGTCAGTTTAGTTCAGGTTCCACATTCAGCTCAGTGTGATCTAAAGTGGGCCGGACCAGGAAAATAATAATCAACATTTTTCTGTTTGTTTTAGTCTGAAAGTTAAATTACGGTCTAAAAACGTAAATCACCTGAACAACCAGGTACAACGTAAAATATCTATAAAAAAAAAAAAAAATATGTGCAACTTCAACAGTATTATGTCTCAGCTTATTGTTAACCCAGTGGATTTGAAAAATGCAGAAAAACATTTAGTAACAGGCCGAGGGGCATTGTTTTTGTTTCAATTTACTTCAACCTTGGCGCATATGTCGAGGCAGTTGATGTGATGACATCAGCTGCATCGACGCCAAAATAAGCTACGATACGTACGAGGGGCGGAGTTTGTTGTGCCTGGAACCACCTGTTAAAATTGCATTTATTCAGATTCACGTTTCATTGTGATACAATAGTTTGTAAATCTCAATATTTTCATAAATAATGTTATTTTTTGCACTAAAACAGAGGAAAATTTTAGAGTTGTCATTATTTATAGGTATAATGTAATATTATTTTCACATTCAACCAAGAACAAAGTTTGGAGTCATTATTTATAGGTTATTATACTGTCATTTTATTTGCGATCATGTTGGTCTGTATGTGGAACCTGAACTGAAACCGGTTTAATATCCTTGACTGTTAATATCTTCAGTGTGGTTTTTGCACTGAAGGCCAGATTGGACCCTTCTGGGTTTATAAATGTAAATATTTTCATTGTATATATATATTTTTTTTTTAAATTACTTTTTTCACATTAAACCAAAGAGACATTTTGGAGTCGTCATTATTTATAGTTAATTATGTTATTATTTTACTTGAGATCACATTGGTCTGTATGTGGCCCCTGAACATCCTTAACTGTTAATGTTTTCAGTGTCATTTTTACTAATTCATCCCGTGGGCCCTATTGGACCATTTGGCGGACCAGTTTTGGTCCTCGGGCCGTATGTTTGACACCCCTGATGTAGAGGATGGACATTAACGTGTTCTGTCTGATCCGGGTTCACGCAGGGTCCGGATAAGTCTCGTACTCAGCTGCTGATCCTGGATCGTGGGTTCGATCCCATTACACCTCTGGTGCATGAGCTGACGCTTCAGGCCATGGCCTATGACCTGCTGGGCATCGAGAACGACGTCTACAAGTAACGGCGCACTTCTGTTCACTACTGATCACTTCTACAGCTTCATATTCATGTGATTTTAACCCAAACAGACACCGGCAAACAAAAGCATCCACTGAGATAAACGGTTCAATACCTGCTGATCCACTAATTCTATCAATACATGGAAATAATTGGTGTAAAATGCAGTTTTTCGTCTTTTCGTGGTCATCAGATATGAGCCATTTGGACGTTCAGAGGCTCCGTGGTTACCGTGGAAACACCGTCATCTTCTACAACATTGATTCACCAGTAAAACCCATTAGTGATGTGCAGTGAATCATTATCTCCCCTTTTTTTTCTGCCCTTTCGTTGTTCAGCTTTCTCGCTCTGTGTCTTAGCACCGCCCACTGCAGAACTATATTTTGATTGGCCAGCGTGGCGGCCATGCAGCCAATCACATGTGAGGATATGGATCGTACATTACCTGAACAGAAGAGGGGGACACAGGATGCTACATAGTCCGCGAAAACGGACAACGTCATTTTGCTCTTGACACACCGTCCGGGCAGAACTTTCTTTTCGTGCAGGGTGCGAGAGCTATTACGTGATTGGTCAGAAATTCATAGTGGGCGTGGCTAATGTGGAAAAGTGGAGGACCCCCAATGAGTTCGGCACTTGAGTTTCTCATGAAGTATGAAACGTCCTGGGCAGAACGAACTGTGTTCTTGCCGCTGAACGCAAAAGGATTTATTAACACATAAACCATCATAATGGCCAAGTTAGGCCAAAACATTAGGTTTTAAATGATAATAAGTTAAGAGCCGTTTGGGAGATGAAACATCTGAACTTCCCGTGCAGTTTGATAAATGACAGTGGATGGAGATGCTTTGTTTATGTTCAGTTATTGATATATTTGTTGAAAAACTCACTTTTTCTTCAGTTTTCTCTGTTTGCTGATGTAATAACCCTCAACTTTAATCTGAGCTTTTATGAACAATTACATGATCAGTGAATTAAATATAGAAAAATACCCGATTTTTACTGAAAAAAAACAAAACAAAACACAAAGTACAGAGGGTCATATTATAATAAATCACCTAGGAAAGGTTAAATATAGAGAAAAATCCATTTGGGAGAAGCTCTGGGTCTGTATGGGTTAAACTGTGACTGTCCTTCAGTTTCCTTTATTTTAATTTAATGCAAACGTCCCATGTTGACTCCAGTGCGTGAACTGATCTGAACCAGAAAACCCTCCAGTATTTATTTACCCAACTCACTACAGTTCGTCATTAAGAGTTTGAGTTAATGCCTTTTACCATTTTGTCGTGTTTTCCATCCATTTGTCATTTCATTTCATGGGTACGAACTGCAAAACCATTTAATATTTTTACTGGAAACCGTACGTGAACCCCTCAAGAAACTCCTCAAGCATTCCACTGTCAACAGATAAACCCAAAGGAAATTAAAAAAAAAAGAAAACACCGTAGCAGTGGGTGCTTCACTGAGTTGAAAACATAAAACGCACTGGAATCGGACGCTCATCAAGGACAGGAAATAAAATAATAATAATAAAATAATCAGTAGTTGATAGAGGATGCAAAAATTGGGAAAACGTCAGAGGCACAGAAATAAAACTCCTTTTTATGGGACGCCGTTGCCAACGTGTGACGGCGCAGTATCGCATCTTCACGCAGAAACTGAATACGTCTGCTCAGTCAGAAGAAAGTGGCCAAAGACTCGTGGACAGGGGTCGCGAACTGGAAAAGCAACAAAACAAACAAACGATCAGGAAAAAAAGGGGTCAAACCAATAAAGGGTCCTTTTAGGGGTTCTAAAAGGAGACTGAAAGTATTGGCTGTAACCCACTGAGTCTATCACAGAGATAGAGACAGAGAAAATAAAATAAAGACAGGGCCGTAAACAGGATTTAAAATGTGGGGGGGGGTCGAGTAAAAGCAGAAGCCTAAGCCGGGATGTGGAACCTTGGACAGAACCCAACCCGCTGAGCTCCTTTTAAAGACGAACGCTGGAGGAAGACGACAGGTGCATCTGATGAACGCCAGACATGATCCAACCAGGACAGCAGACTAGGATCGGAGATCTGAGTCCGGAACGCTCTGCAAACACAGAACCCCAACTTTTATGAACCCAAAACCTGTTCCGACGTTTGCAGAATCAGAATACTTTATTAACCCAAGGGGAAATTGTTGTGTTGCTTCGTGCAAGTGTAAGAAAAAGCAGCAGGAAAGAAATGATCAACAGCATAAAATATATACATAAAACTCTAAATATACACTATATGGACAAAAGTATGTGGACACATTGAATTCAGGTGTTTCTTTTCTAACAGGGGTCTAGGAAATTGTTATTTTTGCTTCCAAAATGCCTCAGAGGTGGTTTTTAGATCATTTTTTCAACATTGATTTCGTTTTTTTATCCATGACTTTGATTTGTAAATGTTCTGCCTCTAAATTCCTAAAATATTTTTCATTGCCTTGACTATAAATCATAATTTTCTACCACAACAAACCATCTACTTTCTTCACATCTCACTGAGGAAAAAAAAAAAATCTCCCATTAAACTTTAAGGAAATATGGATGTTTTTATCTCAAATCCTCCTAAACAGGACATCTTACAGCTGTAGACATGACGTGTCCCAATATTTATGTCCACATAGTTTATAAACATGAATATTTCCTAAGGTTTAATGGAAAGTAGATGGTTAGTTGTAGTAGAAAATTATTATTTGCAGTCAGAGCATGAAAAATATTTGAGAAATTTAGAGGAAGAACGTTTAAAATCATAGTCATGGATAAAAAAAACAAATTAATGTTGAGAGAAATTAAGTAAAAACCATCTCTGAGGCATTTTGGAAACAAAGATAACAATTTAAACCAAACTAACCAATGCAATATTCATCCCAATATAAACTATGTTATTTCAAATGTCCTTATTGTTTTGTATCCCAGACCCCTGTTGTTAGAAAAGAACCCCCTGAATTCAACGTGTCCACATACTTTTGTCCATGTAGTGTATGTGTGTAATTCTGATTATTTCCACCTCTGAGGGACTGATCAGAGGTTGAATTATAGCTTAAACATCCGCGCCGTTCTGTCTTGTGTAGGTTTGAGACCAGCGGGATGGGGGAGACGAGGATGAAGGAGGTGCTACTGGACGAAGACGACGACCTGTGGCTGACTCTGAGACACAAACACATCGCCGAAGTGTCCACGTGAGTGCCCTCCACATCCGTGCACGTCTGCAAACGCACGTCAGCGCTCGTTTTGGGCCTCCGTCTGACTCTTGTCGCTCTGGTTTTGTTCTGCACAGGGCGGTGACCCGATCGCTCAAAGAATTCTCGGCCAGCAAAAAGATGAACACCGGAGAAAAGGTAGAGGACGCCTTGTACCGCTGAGCTCTGGTTTCAGGATCAGTTACTGTCCTCGACTGTCCTTCAGACAGTCGCACAAGTATCCAGCCTTAATATCAGATTTCGTATATATCAGTCAGATTAGAGATAAAAATAATATAAACATGCAGATGTAGAAATGTACACTGTAGTGATGCATTTTGTTTGCCTCGTAGTCACACACTATATGGACAAAAGTACGTGGACATTCAGGTGTTTCTTTTCTAACAGGGGTCTGGGATACAAAACAATGACTAATGAAATAATGCAGTTTTATATTGGGATAAATATCATTAGTTAGCTTGGTTTAAATTGTTATCTTTGCTTCCAAAATGCCTCAGAGATAGATTTTACTTAATTTCTCTCAACACTGATTATTTTTTTTTTTAATCCATGACCGATTTTAAATGTTCTTCCTCTAAATTTCTAAAATATTTCTCATGCTCTGACTGTAAATAATAATAATTTTCTGCCACAACTAACCATCTACTTTCTTCACATCTCACCGAGGAAGAAAAATCTCCCATTAAACTTAAAGGAAATATTGATGTTTATAAACTATGTGGACATAAATATTGGGACACATCACATCTACACCTGTGAGATGTCCTGTTCATGAGGATTTGAGATAAAAACATTAATATTTCTGTAAAGTTTAAAGGGTGATATGAAGAAAGTAGATGGTTAAGAAATGATTATTTACAGTCAGAGCATGAAAAATATGTTAGAAATTTAAAGGAAGAACATTTAAAATCATAGCCATGGATAATAAAAAACCCAAAATAAATGTTGACAAGAATTAAGTAAAAACCATATCTGAGGTATTTTGGAAGCAAAGATAACAATTTCCTAGACCCCTGTTAGAAAAACTATATTGTCATAAATATTGGGACACATCACGTCTACACCTGTGAGATGTCCTGTTCATGAGGATTTGAGATAAAAACATCAATATTTCCTTAAAGTTTAATGGGAGACGTGAAGAAAGTAGATGGTTAGTTGTGGTAGAAAATTATTGTTTACAGTCAGAGCATGAAAAATATTATAGAAATTTAGAGGAAGAACATTTAAAATCACAGTCATGGATAAAAAAAACAACAAAATCAATGTTGAGAGAAATTAAGTAAAAACCAGAGGAAGAAAAATCTCCCGTTAAACTTTAAGGAAATATTGATGTTTCTAAACTATATGGACAAAAATATTGGGACACATCACGTCCACAGCTGCGAGATGCCCTGTTCATGAGGATTTGACGTACAAACATCCCTTAGAAGTAAAAATGTACAAGTATTAGCATCAAAATATGCTTTAAAGTAAAACTGTTCATAGTTCAGACACAGTGGTTCCTCTTAGGGTTTAAAATACATGACACCATTTGATTATTTTTGACGATGAACTGACTTGTGAGTAGAAATGTACTGTTTTAAACCATCTGGACACGGTGGGCCTCGACATTGGGAGGTGTAATAAGTATTTAGGTCTGTCTAATCTAATGGGATATGCAGCTGTTTTTGTTTCCTCTGTGCATTTATTCGGCCTGTTTACTGGTGGAGGAGGATGGGGCGACCTTTGTGACGATAAATCACACTTTTAAAAGTATTTTAGGTGGAATTTTTGGCATAAAATAGCATGAATATTCACTAAAAGACCAGCTTAAATCTTCTGTTTTTATCACTTCTTTTCTTTGACTCTGAAAGTTGTTTCTTGATTCTATGATGTTGATGTATATTGATGTATTCCAGGTCATTGTGGATCATTTTAAAGCAGAAACTCTACGTCTTATACACTTAAATGTATGAGACAACGCTGAAATCATCACGTCCTCATAGCTTAGGTGTGTTCTTTTTCTTTCAGACCACCATGAAGGAGTTGTCTCAGATGTTGAAGAAGATGCCGCAGTACCAGAAGGAACTCAGCAAGGTAAAGTACAAATACCAGTACAAATACCAGTACAAATACCAGTACAATACCAGTACAAATACCAGTACAAATACTAGTACAATACCAGTACAAATACCAGTACAATACCAGTATAAATACTAGTACAAATACCAGTACAATACCAGTATAAATACTAGTACAAATACCAGTACAAATACTAGTACAATACTAGTACAAATACCAGTACAATACCAGTACAATACCAGTATAAATACTAGTATAATACCAGTATAAATACTAGTACAAATATCAGTACAATACCAGTATAAATACAAGTACAATACCAGTATAAATACAAATACAAATACCAGTACAAATACCAGTACAATACCAGTACAAATACTAGTACAATACCAGTACAAATACCAGTACAATACTAGTACAAATACCAGTACAATACCAGTACAAATACTAGTACAATACCAGTACAATACCAGTACAAATACCAGTACAAATACTAGTACAATACCAGTATAAATACAAGTACAATACCAGTATAAATACGAATACAAATACCAGTACAAATATCAGTACAATACCAGTATAAATACTAGTACAAATTCCAGTACAATACCAGTATAAATACTAGTACAATACCAGTACAATACCAGTGTAAATACCAGTACAAATATCAGTACAATACCAGTACAAATACTGGTACAAATACCAGTAAAATTACCAGTAAAATTACCAGTACAATACCAGTATGATACCAGTACGATACCAGTACAATACCAGTGTAAATACCAGTACAATACCAGTATGATACCAGTACGATACCAGTACAATACCAGTGTAAATACCAGTACAAATACTGGTACAAATACCAGTACAAATACCAGTACAATACCAGTACAATACCAGTATGATACCAGTATGATACCAGTACAATACCAGTGTAAATACCAGTACAAATACCAGTACAATACCAGTATAAATACTAGTACAATACCAGTACAATACCAGTGTAAATACCAGTACAAATATCAGTACAATACCAGTACAAATACTGGTACAAATACCAGTAAAATTACCAGTACATATACCAGTACAATACCAGTATAAATACCAGTATGATACCAGTACGATACCAGTACGATACCAGTACAAATACAAATCGTAAACAAGCAGAAGTGTCAGATTTGAAATGAAAGAAAATGAAAAAGCACTCGATTTTGTTAAGATTTGGGTATTGAAAGGATTAGTGGATCCACAGATACATCGACTGTTACAACACAAAGTGCAGGACGAATCTGAAACGGCGTTTACTTTTATCGTCGTTTGTGTTTCGATACAAAGCTCATCCTGTCTTTGCGTCTGTCTTCCCTGACCTCAGTATTCGACCCACCTCCACCTGGCTGAGGACTGTATGAACCGCTACCAGGGCGCCGTGGACAAACTCTGCCGCGTGGAGCAGGTAAAGCAACCGCGTACGAAGAACCTGATTCAGAAACGTTAACGTGGATTTACTTTGTCCTGAAGCGATTAGGGTCACAGTAAAAGCACGATCCAGACGGTTAAATGAGGTCAGTTCACTTAGAAATCCGTTAACCCCGTAAAACCTGACCCCGCAAAAACTAGCCACCGAATTTTTTTTTTTTTTTTTTTTGGAATTCAGATGTTTATCAGACCTTTTAACAATATCCAAACTAAACATTTTGCCGTATTACTTTATATTTTTGTATCATGTTTGATGCGTTTTTATACAGTACCTTATATACCTGCCGTATCAAATTTGATACACACTTTTTTAACAGTTTTTTTTTAAGAAAGAATCAATTATCAAGAAACTAGTAAGTCTGTGATATTAAAACTAGAGCTTTCAGGACTTAAGAATCTCTCCGTAACACAATCTGCATCATCTTCATGTTCCTTAAAGTAATCAGAGTAACATGTTGCGATACAGGGCTCTACAAGTAAAACTGAATTGAAAATTGAACATGTGCGTAACTATATTATATTCCATTTCTGCCCCTAAATCCTACACATTTGCACATGACACAGAGTTTTTTTTTTTCTAATTGTTACTCAGGTCATAAATGGTGGTATTTATTGCAGGAATAAAAAAAAAAAAAAAAAAAAAAAAAAAAAAAGATAAGACTTAACCCTGTAAAACCATTGAAAACTAGCCACAAAATTAAAATAATTTTGGAATTGAAATGTTTATTAGCCCTCTTAATATAATCCAAACAAAAAAAATGTTGCCATATGATTTTGTTTATGATATATTTTTTGTATCACATTCGATACATTGGGCATTTTGGGTAACTTTTTGCTCACGACAACGTTAACTTTAGATACAAAAAATAGAAAATATAGAACATTTAGGGTAGTTTGTGTTCGTGTTTTTTCCCTTAAAATGTTTCACAGCCTTTTGTCTTTCTTCGCCTGAACGGCACCATAATGTCAATATATTTCAATTTTCATCCGAATAACAATGTAACAGTTCTTCTTAATGTAACTTTAATGTGTTGGATGATTTAACGCTAGCGGTCATATTGAAAAAGGCAAAAATATGTAGTAGGATGATGATCCACCAGGGGGCAGAAAACACGTATTGAGTCACACACGACGGGTTTTTAAGGAAAGTGTTGATCTTGTTGATTAGACGGAGGCGTCAGAACCTGGCGTAGCACATATGATACAAATGAGTTTATAGGGTTAAACGTCACGTACGACTGGGTTCAGACTAAACCTCTGTGCCGACCATGCAGACATTAGAAGGATAATACGCTGTGTTAAAATCCTGATCCTGCGATGCATTCAAGGACCTGGCGATGGGCACGGACGCAGAGGGAGAGAAGATTAAGGATCCCATGAGGCTCATCGTGCCCATCCTTCTGGACAGCAACGTCAGCATTTTGGACAAGATCCGCATCATCCTGCTCTACATCTTCCTCAAGAACGGTCAGATATCCACTTCGTAGCCTCTGAAGTTGTTCCGTTTGATAAGAAACTAAACTAACGAACCCACCAGTGACTTGGCCTCATGTTTGATTGGAGTCTGAATAATGACGCGTCCGTGTTATTGTTTGGTTGTTTTACATGTGAGTCCCGTGTTCTCCTGTGAACGTCCACGCACTGAACCCGTCCTCCGGCGGTTCCTCTTCATCTGTGCAGGTGTGACCGAGGAGAACCTGTGTAAACTCCTCCAACACGCCAACATCCCACCAGAGGACAGCGACATCATCTCCAACATGGCCCACATGGGGGTACCCATTGTGTCTGAGGTGAGATGATCCGGACCTGGATCTGAACGGGTCGTCACTGAACCAAGAAAACATTAACCCATAAAGACCCAGGGATGTGAATACATATGCTCTATATTTAGCATTTCTTAAGCGATTTATCACCATTTATTATACTGTTATCCTCTGTATTTTGCATTTTTTCAATCTAAATCATGCATTTTCTTATATTTAATTCACTGATCATGTACATGTTCATGAAAACTCGGAGTAAATGCAAAGGTTATTACATCAAAACAGACAAAACTGAAGAAAAAGTGACTCTTTCAGCAACAATATCAGTAACTGAACATAAACCCCCAGTGTGTCCGTCCGCTGTCACTGATCCGACTCCATGGGTTTTACTGGGGAATCAGTGTTGTAGAAGATGACGGTGTTTCCACGGTAACTACGGAGCCTCTGAACGTCCAAATGGGTCATATCTGATGAGCATGAAAAGACGAAGAACTCTATTTTACACCAATTATTGACGTGGATTGATAGGATTAGTGGATCAGCAGGTATTGAGCTCAAAACCTGGAATGACAAATGGATGGAAAACATGACAAAACAGCAAAAAGCATCGAGTCAGACTCATTAATGATGAACGGTAGTGAGTTGGATGAATAAATACGGCCATGGCTCAGGTGGTAGAGCGGGTCGTCCAATAACTGAAGGGTTGGCGGTTTGAATCCCGCTCTGTCTTAGTCATGTGCTGTTGCGTCCTTGGACACTCCACCCTACTTGCCTCCAGTGCTGCTGCTCACACTGGTGTATGGATGCGTGTGAAAGCTTGGTGGTGGTCGGAAGGGCCGTAGGCGCAAAATGGCTGCCACGCTTCTGTCAGTCTGCCCCAGGGCAGCTGTGGCTACATATGTAGTTTACCACCACCAGAGTGTGAATGTGTGAGCGAATGAATAATGGATCCATTGTATGCGCTTTGAGTATGCGTTCATAGAAAAACGCCATATAAATCTAATCCATTATTATTAATAAATACCGAAGGCTTTTCAGGTTTACATCAGTTAACAGTGGCGTCAACATGCGACGTTTGCATTTATTTTAAAGCAGCGTCTGACTTTCATCCCAGATGTTTGTTCCACTGTGTCCGATCCCGGTCACGTCCTGATTCGCTCTCGTCCCTCGCGGTGACCAGCTTCGTAGACGACTCCGTCATAAACACGGTCCGTTTGTTTACAGAACGAACCCAAACGTCACTCGGGCCTAAGGAGCCAGATCAGTACAACGTAAAGGTGTCCAGCGCACCGGAACGAGTCCGGCCGCTGGATGGAGGTGAAGGCCGCGTTTGGGTTCAGCTTCACCGACAGACAGACAAACCGCCGCTGCCTGGAATTCGCCGTTCCCACCATGCACTTTTCGACGGCATTTCCGAAAAGGCCCGAGTGACGTTTGGGTTCGTTCTGTAAACAAGCGGACTGTTTTTACGGTGGAGTCGTCTACCGTGGGGGAAGTGATTCAGGTGTGTGAGCGCGGAAAGACATGTGCAGTGGTTCCAGCCTTTTTTTGGCTCTGACCCCATTTTAACATCACGAATTTCTGTCGACCCCAAACATTCAAAACAGAGGCATTTTTTTTACTAAAATTAATTTGTTTTTGATCATGTAATAGTTTGCTATACTCTGTTGCAAATAAATGTTGATTTTATTAATAATAATAATAATGGATTAAATTTCTGTGGTGCTTTTCAAGGCACCCAAAGCATTTTACATAATTTATCCATTATTCATTCGCTCTCACATTCACACTCTGGGGCAGGCTGACGGAAGCGTGGCTGCCAGTTCGCGCCAAACGGCCCCTCCAACCACCACCGAACATTCACACTCATTTTAGATGACATTTAGGCTATATTATTTATTTATTTATTTGCACAAGAGGAAAAAGAAATACACAAAAAACACACAATTTACAAACAATTAACATCGTTGCGCAGGAGAAGATGGAAGCCAGAAGAGGCCTCCCCAGAAAATGAACAATACACCAAAGAAAAAGAAAAAGTTAAAATACAGTATGACTGAAATACCAATGTAAAATAAAACAATAAAATACAAAAACAAGTTACAAGTCATCAAATGCAAGTCATATGAGATACAGCCTCACGTTGTTCCATAAATTAAAGTCCTTTTCAGAAGCTTTTTAAAGAAATGATAAAGATAAAAATGAAAATGACAAAAAAAATGATAAAGATGTTGATTGAAGTTCCGGACATAGACTATATAATGTATATAACGCACCTTTTTGGCGTCTGCTTCTTAGACGTCTTATCGGGTCCAGACGGGTCAAGAAATCTGTCCATTCTCTGTTCGGTTCGGTTTTCTGACTCCGGGCAGGTTGAGGCGTAGTAACGCACATGGTCACGTGGTCGGGTCAATCCTCATATGCCCTCGCAGATGTTATATCCTGCATTTTATCTGAACTGTTTTTTTATTAGGAAAAGCGTGTGGGGTTTTAATTATAATGAAATACATACTGAATCATTAAAAAAATATCTTTTATTTGTAATTTTTTTAATCAATTACTAGAAATTTCAGACGACCTCACGTGGGGTCGCCATCCCAAGGTTGAAGAACACTGGACTAATGGATGAGAGATAATTAGGATATGACTGGGGTTGGACACATACGAAGAGAAAGTAGTGATGAAAGTCGTAAATTAAAGGAAACTAAAAGACAGTCGCAGTTTAACCCTTCAAACATCCCATACCGGACTCCAGAGGCTCCGTAGCGTTGTCCGCTTTTGCGCAGCTACTACTCCAACACAATCTGCCTCATCTTCACGTCCCTTAAACTCAATCAGATGAAGTCACTTTGCCTCTAATCACCTTTAAGAGGCGACTCTCTAAGGCCACGGGTCTGGAGATAACGCCGCAGACGGTCTGATGTGAGCTCATTAGAACTGAAAAGGCTGAATGATAAGATGGGTCTGGTTTCATACTGTACAACTTATCTACCGCTGTCAGAGCCACAATCATACAACTGGACTAAATTGACCTTTGTATTGTACAAGCAC